>WBNH01000436.1:73883-210511 GCA_013401255.1 Urocolius indicus | reverse complement strand
CCCCCCGCCCCGCCGGACCGAGGAGCGGGCGGACGGACGGACGGACGGACGGGGCCATCGGAGGCAACGGCTGCTCGCAAGCCGCCGGCTGTGAGGTGAGTGGCGACCCCGCGCTGAACGCCCCTTCCCCGCGGGAGGGGGAAGCGGGGGCCACCGCCGGCGCTTTCGAGGCGGCGCCGCGGGCTGGTCGCTGCCCCGGGGAGCGGGTTTCCGCCGCCAAGGTGCCGCACGAACGTTCCCCGCCGCCTCTCTGCTCTGTCGCCCTCGGCCGAGCTGTCGGTCGGGGCTTTGGGCTTTCTCCTCGGCGCAGCAACGTGTGTGTGTGTGGGGCGAAGGGCTTGCGCCCGGCCGGCGGTCCCGCAGGGGCTGCGGGAGCACCTGCTGCCGGCCCTGCTCCCCCACCCGGGCTGTGCGGGGCGCGCTCCGGGCAGGCACAGGGAGCTCGCCCGTTGCCTCCTCGGCGCCGGGGCCGCTCTGCAGCGGGGCGGAGAGATTTTTGTACGAGTTTTGTCTCTTCTTTCAGCTGAGAGGAGGGAAAAAAAAAAAAAGAGAAAAAGGAAAAAGGGCCCGGCGGCGGCGGCGGCAGCAGCAGCGTGCACGTGCGGTGTAAAGAAAGAGGGGCTTTATGATGCTGGTTAGTTAGAGCGCAGTGGGGTACTGGGAAAGGCTGACAAAAAAATCAACGGGGTGTTTGTTTGCTGATGAACGGGACTTCTTTGGCCCAGAGCCCAACGGCTGTGTTGGAGAGGTGGAGTACTCACCTTGCCTGGCTTAAATGGGCCAGCAGCGACTTGTCCCAACTCTAGGAGACTGTTTAGAAAGGTGGGAAACAATGAAGTATTGTGATTAATGACGAAAACCGAAAGAGTAGGATGTGCTGATAGTTGTGAGTGCAGTACTTGTAGGGTTTTCCGTAGAGCATTGATACCCAGCGCTGCAGAGCTGACTGACCGCTCAGTGACACCTTTGGATCCTTTTTACTAATAATGCTTCTTAAAGCCTGCACGTGATCGCAGCTTATGACTCTCCTAAGAGAGATGTAAGTGGTCTCGCAAAGAGTGAGTGTACTCCAGTTTATTACTTGGCAGGGGGCAGCAGCATGAGGCCTGGGAAGCAAATAGGAAGTAAAAGTTATTCATTTAGTTTTAATATTGTTCTGGGTCTTCAACAGCTGTTAGTGTCATCAGAGACTGACCTTAGCTCAGATAGCATCTCATGCGCGGGAAGATAAGTACTCTTATCCTGGTAGATATTTAGTTCTTCTGGGTGTGTTAGCAGTCATTCTGATAGCTTATGGAAAATGTTCTGAACTAGTCTGGTTATTTTTATCGTGTCAAGTGTGTTTCTTCAAGAGTAAACCAAAGTATATCATACTGAAAAATGTTTGCAGCCTGTAATTATCTTAATCTCTTGTGTTCAAAATGAAAACAAATGCCACTTGAAAATGGAAACCTCTCTTGACTGATTCACATGCCTAAGTGAGGTTTATGAAAACAGAACTGTGCAGTGTTACTACGTTAAAGTGCCGTTACCTCTAACCCAAAAGTTCCATTCAAGGTGAGGACGTGCTGTTCTCTGGTTCTGTGTGCTGCTCTGTATAATCGGTGGTGGTAGAGGTCCAGCCTGCCTTTTCAGAGAAACAGTCCTGGTTTCTTGGTAGTCTACATTGAGCCCCAATGAGAGAGAGGTACCTGTTGTGGAAACAATAGGAAGGAATAGTGGTAGTGTGCTCAACTCTTGAAACACAGGCCTGACAGCCATTCCATGAGAAATTCTTCCCTGGTGCAATGTTCCAAAGCTGGATATGTCATCCTGTTTTCCTGTGCCTCTTGAGGCCTCAATAAAAGGGTGTTGGTCTGATCCTTAAGTGTGTCTGGATGTAGGTAGCAGCATGGTGCTAGTTTGTGCTTTTTCCTTTGTTTACGTATCTGCAAACTTTGTCGGATGTTATTGTATCAAATGAGATGTATTTGGATTTGGGGTTTTTTTTTTCCATCCTGATAGGAAATGCCCCTCAGCTTTCACTTTAAAGGTGATGACTGTTAATTATATGACTCTCAAGCTGTATCCTAGCATGGGTGTGCATGCCTGTAAGTTTATCTGGCCATGATACCGTTATTAACATCTCTGATACAGGCAAGACCAAAGTGTCTGTCCTGTGTAGAAACTTCTGAACTTGCAGCAGGAATACCATGAGCGTTTCAAAAGTAAAGTTCTGAACAAAATTCCTGTCTTCAGGTAAGTATTAGCCTCTGACTGTATTTCCCTGGGGGAGTCATTTCATGCTCTTTGTTTAACTAGAAAATTTATAGTTCCCTACTGTGCTGCTGGGTTCTGTGTGGATGCAAACCATGCTGACTCATATGCTGAACTGTTGCAGCCTTGCTCCATGTAAACACAAGCACACTTCTAAAATATTTAATTTGTAATGTCCTCTGTGGGGAGCTATCCCACAGCTCCTGGCATAATTCCCAGAAGCAGCAGATTGTGGGGTACTGGGAGTTTCAAAGGCCATTGGTGCCCAGCAGGGTTACCGTCTGAACTAGTTTAGTGTAGTTTATCCTGGCACTGGGACAGTTCAAACTGAACAGGTATTTAATCTTGCTTAAAGCAAGTCTGCTTTGAACAATACTTGGTATGTGTATAAACGATTTGGAGCCTGTTGGGACATGGCTGTCAGGAGATCTACATGGAAGGGAAATCTTTATGGCAAGTAAACTTTGGTGTAGATATGCCTCCTAATAATTTTTAAGAGAACCTTATCTATGTGCAGGTATAGTAAACTCAGGAGTAAGCTACTACAATATTTGCTTTCTTAGTTCCACTGTGGCAAATAACACCAGTAATTGTTTTGTGAAACAGACGAGTTTATATCCACATGTAAAATGCTTGTTAGGAATGCTTTCTCAGGAAAATGGAAACTCACCCTCACGTTTATGCACACAAATACACTGATAGGTCTTTTAACTAAAAACAAACTACAATATCTCGTTGGACTGCAAAGAATGAGGAACAAAAGAATGATTTCCAGTTGCACTTATTTTGTCCACATCTGGTAAGTGTGACATTGGAATTTTAATATAAATACATTCTCTTTTAAAACAGTAATTACTTTAGTGGAGGCTTAGTTGATGAGGATCTAGAGTTCCTTGGGTTGTTTTTGTTTTTTTGTGGGTTTTTAAATTTGTTTCTGGGTTTGTTTTTTGTTTAACTTGCTGTTGTGATCTTGGTTGAAAGAGTAATCTATTACGGTAAGTATGGAGGGTAATCTGGGAGAGGTTCAGTGCAGCTTATGGATGGTCCAAATCATTCACCTCTAGCCTGCTAATGTAGGCTGATAGTGCATTACCTGTGATAGTTCAAAATCATCTGTTTGCTTAACTGTGCTAAGCTTCACTGACATCATAACTCATTCCAACATCCTGCACTTGTTTCAACTTTCCATTCTTAGTTTATTCTTTCAAGAACAAGACTTTAGAGACACAGGAGTAGTGGGATGTACTCAAAGCTGGATAAATCTGGGTAGCAGAACTGGGCCAAAACTTTGGAGAAAAAGCTCTTGGTGCAAGTGGGTCTCTAGAGCTCTTACTGAGGTCCCTTGAGGATACAAGCCGCTGCTCCCTCTGCCATGATATGACAGCACTTGGAGCTGGTCCTAGGAAGTGCAACATCAATGCACCTGGAAGAGCTACTTTTACTGATGGTAGGATATGGAGGTAGCATGCCTCTTGCTGCTTTGCCCCCAGGAAAGGCACTTAGCACGATAGTATTATGGTATCAGAAGCATCTTTTCTGGAAGTGTGATTCAAGGTTCTACTTATTTTCCTTATTATTCATTATGTATGTTCCATTTATATGGGGAATTTCTTACAAGTATTGCTTAATTCACGAATGTATTTCACCTAGAAAGTCTGTATCAGAAGACTGAAATTGAAGTGTACAGATGTGGCATCTCGTTGCTTAGATGTGCTGGGAGACGTGCTTACCATTGACAGCCCAATTACTTACAAGACAGAATCTTACAACCTGTATTTCAGAAGCCTCCTTTCTATGATGGCTATTAGTGGCATTTTTCTTTGTAAAAGTGAAGGAGGTTAAAAATTGTGCCTGCATCTGTTATTGTTGCCATGACAGCTGTCTTTGTCCAGTTTTAGCTATCATATTCTGAATAGCTCTTAACTGGGATTGTAACATTAGTGGCTCTGTGCAGAAGTAGTAGAAGATGAAATCTTTCAATGCTGTCTCCTTCTCTCAGTCAAAGAAGTGTTGCTTTTGAGTTACAGTATTTTTAATCAAGATGCAACATGTTGAAACTTTCCATTACTAACTCTGTTTTGGTGCCTAGCATAGGTAGGAGTGGTACAGTTATGGTATAAAGCAGTAGCTAGTTTGTTATCACTAATCATGGTTTGTCTTGAGCAAGACAGATGGTGCCACTGATAACTGTGCTTCAGAGACCTGAAGATTGGGAAGATCACTTGAAATAAGGTGATACGACTTTTGTGTAAGGTCAAGTCCAAAATTCTATTGTCTTCAGGTGACAACTGTGAAATAACTGAGTGCTTCTTGCAACTTGCTGTCAGTCACTGTATAAGCAGCAGCAGATAAGGACTATCCCTCTGTCCAGGTGTGAGCAGTGGAATGTGCAACACTAGTGTAAAAAAGCAGGAAAACAGTCCATTGTTTTTTTTCCAACCATCCTTTTTAGCAGAATGAACATCTTTCTCTAAAGTGGATAGCTAACTTCAGTGTAGTCAGTGTCTATATTAAGAGTTTGTATATGGCTGTTTTCCTGACACTGGCTGGAAAATACTGTCACGAGGGAAGGTTTTTTTTTATGTTAGATGGCAGCCTGTTTGTCTGAATAACTAACTGTTGGTGGTAAAGTAGCAGCAGTTTGGAGAGCTCTGTGACCCTAACCCAGATCTGTTTTAAAGGGTAACTTCTAATACAGAAACTTGTATGGTTTAGTCCAGTTGGAGGGCCAGCTGTCTATTTTGGAAATCAGACTGCTGCCTTTTAAGATGAAAGCCATATTTTTGTGAATATGAACTCTTTTGTATCTGCTCGCTGGGCCTTGTCTGAGGGAAGGAGCAGCTGTAGTGCGTTCCCCAGACCTGCATTTGGCTGTTGCTGCCATTGTGTTGTGTGTAAACACGCACCATTATTTTGGATCACATAGCAGCCTGTTCAAAAGGGTCTCGCATTCCCCAGCTGTTCCACAACTTTTCCATCTATGAGCTTGCCAGCTGCTTAATGCAGGCAACTGTAGCTACATTTGTTTCTCTGGTGTTAAGTATTAGTGGAGATAAAATTGACTTCTTGTTAAATGCTAGGTGCTTTCTCCTGCTTCTAATGGACTTTAAAAAAAAAAAAGAGCAGGCTGTTCTTACCAAGTATCAAAGTTGTCAAAGGTTTATTTGCCACTAGTTGGACAGATTGTGTTAAAATCCTGTTTTCTTAGATTTGCCACAAAGTTGAAATAGGATTGTGTTACATATAGATGAACATCCACAGCCTGTGGTAGTAACTAATCCAAAAGATCTGGGGCATGGAAAGGTGTCCCCTAAAGCCCTGTCAACAGCTCTTTTGTTTCCCCACTTGTCTGAACAATACTCAGTTTAACAAGGCATCCTCTGCTCTCCTCAACCAACCTTTTCATTTATCAAAACAAGTTTTATTTCAGTGACAGCACTGCTCAGATCAGATGTCGAAAGAACAGGGGCTCTGAAGTATCTTGTGTCTGCAGTAAGTGTTCAGTCCAGGTGAGGGAGCATAGCCTGGGCCTTGCTGGATTCTTTCATCCAGCCTGCTGTTCCTGCCATGAGAGGGAGAAAAAACATCCAGAAAACATTTTGTGTGGCTGAACTTTTCAGCAGCAGTGAATCCATAACTATCTCCATGGAGACACAGAAGTTAACAGGCAGCCTGACTTTGTGTGGTGAGCTTCAGTGAAAGTTTTGAACAGAGTAAATTCAAGCACCTTTGGAAAAGGAAGATTAATTCTGTTAATGACTAAAGTTACTGTTTTAACACTTAAACTGTTCTACAATGTCAGCTTAAGGCTTTGTATGAGAAGGAGCTTACACTTGGTCGCTGTAAGAGATTGTTAAAGATGGTGATAAAGCTAAGTTTTCAGAGGCTTGAGATGGCTTCACTAGCATTCCATACTCCTATACAAGGGGACAAGCATTTTCTTGAAAACATATTTAATGCCGTTTCTAGTTGAAGAATGTAGATTTGAATTTTCCTGGCTGCATGAATCATTTCATGCTGAAGGAAACTGGAAGGGAATCACTTGTGCATTCTTGCTGTCGATAGCAGAAAAGGCTGCCTCTGCCCCAGGCCCCAGCTACCCATTGTAACTTCTCTGAAAACCCTATTATTCACGGAGGAATTTTTCAAGTGATTAGATATATCTCTTTTTTTCCCTACCTTTTTTTTTTTTCCACCAGGTCTACTCTATCCTAACTGCTTGTAGCTTTCGTGTTCATTTTAAACATCAACACTACCTAAATTATGGTAACAGGTGATGACTCTGGCTTAATAAAAGAGCCTTGCCCTGTAAAAACAAAACCAAAACAAAAACATGAAGTCTGTTCATTTGAGTTAGTATATTTCAGGATCTGTTTTTTGTATCTCCAAGTAACTAAGAGTTTGAACTTTTCCATTCAAATGCTCATGTCTTAAAGAAGGTGAAACACTGTTTTTGCCTAGATGCTTGCTCTTGTTCTGGAAAATTACTCTTGTAGACTCAGTGTTGGAGTGCTAAATCAGTGTTTGTCTGAAATCATAGCAGAAGCGCAGGCCTATCGCTTCAAATGATGGCATTAGGTACATAGTTATGTTAGCTGAGCAAAGTCGTGGATATTAGCTTGAAATGTGTAGATAGTTAATATAGTAGTGTAGTTAATATAGCAAATGTGAATTCTGGATTTAATAAGTACATACATGAATGGTTCTTCAGAAAACAGGTAACAGGGGTTTTCATCCAGGACAGCAGACTGTCCCTGCTTCAAAAAAATAAGAGGAAAACAACTCAGTATGATACAGAGGACAGGGAGAGGTGAGTGGGGAATGGAAGAGGAATATCTATCAGAGAAATTGAGGGAGGATGTCTTTTTTTTAAGTGCTGCTGGTTAATTCTTAAACCCCTTCAGACTGAGAGTATGGAATGGACATATAGGACATAGGGAGGAGTGGAGTTTGAGAAGTATGAAAGTAAGAATGTGATGGTTAATCCTCAGTTTATCAGAGGAGGAAGACAGTATCTGATTAATAAGTGGTGTTTGATTATTAAAGGCTTTAGGAGAAACAAACATTTATTTCTCATGGAATGTAGTGGGAGGGCCAGTGATAAGACAGTAAATTGATAAACATGTCTAAAAGCAACAGGGGAGAAAAAGGGGAATATCCCTATACCCCCCCCCAAAAAAAAAAAAAAAAAACCTGTTCTTAACTAAGTTGGTGGAAATTCTGGAAAGGCATAAAAATAGATAATTGAAAAAGGCTTTTCTTTAGGGTGGATTTTTCCCTTACTTTTACATGAAAGATTCTGCCAATGTTGTTAACTTGGTTTAAATTTGCTTCATCCCCTGCAGGGCAAAATATTTATTTTAAAGTTTCCTCTAAACTTAAATTGGCTTTCCAGCCAATTTAAAGACATGTCTGTCCCTGTAATGCCTTCCAACTCCAGGAAAGCTGACAACTGTAAGGCTTAGCGGAGGAGGAGACCTTGTGGATTGCACAGGAGAGCAGCATTTCCAGCAGCAGGGAAATGACTGTTCTGAAAACGTATCTTGAATTAATCCCTTCAACCTTTGTTTCCTTTAGCTGTTGTTAATGATTTCCTTTGCACAGCTAGTGGTAAGTGCTGCTTTGCCTGCCTCATTTCACTAACTCTTCCACTGCTCTCTGAAAGTAAAAATTAGAGTATGTGTGAGTTTAAACATAGAAATAGAGCAGCAGCAGGTAGAGCTGCTTCCCTAAGCTGCAGATTGATGCATGATGAGAACTGTTATCTCCAACTTTGGCAATTTGTTTCTCTCCAGGGTGGTTTCTGCAAGCTCTTACCACAGGCTGTCCTGCAGGCTGGCACGCTTGGGTGCTTATTATCTCACAGGTCGTGGAGTTCACAACTCTGCCCTGTATGTAGCTGATCAGCCATGCATGCAGCACCCTGGAGCCTACTTGCACACAATTGTCTCTCACTGGAAAGATTCAAGGACTTGAAATAAATTTACTTAAGTAAAAGTTGCAATAATGAACAAAATTACAAAAGGAAAGGAAGTATGGTTTACTGAGGTATTATCTCTTGGTAAGGATCTGGCTTAGGCTGCTGTTGTTAAGGTTGCCTGTTACAGTTACTTCTGTGCCGGATGCTTTGCCTTGTTTGTGTGCTGCATGTGAGGCTGCGTTGTCATCTGTAATCAGTGATAGGTGTTATCTGCTAAAAAGTAGCAGCTTCTTTTTCTCCTACGTGGATCCACAGGACTATTTTGCTTATGTATTCCTGATTAGATCACACTGTTGGCTTTAGACTTAAATTACTTTGGAATATTCTATCATTTGCAGTTTAAAGCATATACTGTGACAAATATTACTTCAAAGGAGTTTGAACAAGACTCGACCTTTGCAAAGCTTGACAAGTAAAGATTCCCCAGAACTCTATAAACACCCTGACTGTGGGATTGCACCAAACCTCTCCTGAATGCTTTCCCCCGGTGCTTATCCTCTTCCTTCCTGTCATATTGTAGAGTGCCAGTAGTTGACAGACAAAGAATTTGTTGGATTTGGTTTTTTTTTTTCTTCAATGCACTTGTTTGTCTTGTTTCCATAATATTTGGTGCATGCCTGACTTTACAACTTGCATGCAAATGCCTATTTTTATATTGTTTTTGTGGGTTGGCCATGAAGTTATTCTGGCTTCCTGCTGCAAGGAAAAGCCTGGAGTATGGAAACAAGTTGTTTATATGGATTGTTGGTATGCAATGCAAGTTTAATTCTTCGAGCTTGACATTTAAATTACATTAAATAAAATGAACTTTAAGTGGCACTGAACCCAGCTAAACAACTCCCTAGGAGTTACATTAATAAAAACTAACTATAGCTTAACTAATTACTGCTGGGTATGCAACTCAGGTTGTTAAACCTTGTGGTTTGAGGGGTTTGCTCAGCTAATACTTCTGTAATAAACTTCATGTCTGAAATGCATTGAGTACCATGCTCTGCTGGGATAGTGCAGCCACAGACAACTTGAAGGGATTTGTGTGGGTGGAGAGAAGGCAGATGAAACGTTCCAGGTGAGGTATACATTTCCATTCCCTGGTTTGGGAACCTAATCTGCCTTCCAGCAGGGAGCTGTGAAAAAGAAGTTACCGGTGATTTTGTTTCATCTGACCTACTATCTGAGTCTTGACCTAGTAGCCTTTTAAAATAAATCTTTAAAGCAGTATTTGGATATGCTCTTCTTCCTAGGCTCCCAGGAGGTGCTTGCCAGCAACAAGCTGCTAAAAGCAAAACCCCAGAAGGTCCATATATGTGTGTGATGTAAGGAAGCCAAGGAACAGAATGGTTTTGTGCTAAACTTCAGCTTGTCCAAAAGATGTCTCCAAATACAATAAAGAGAGGGAGCACCCTAACTCCCATCCTGGACAGTTATGATTACTTGTGAAATTCTTGAGTAACATACAAATGTTCTTTCATGTTGCAATAGCAGACAGTATCTTTTCAATAAAACAAATGCTACTTCATTAAATGTTTCTTGTGCAAAGATTGACATGAGAAGTTATAATTCTGTGGGTCTTTGCTGAAACAAAGCAAGTCATCTTGGTGTTACAGAGGTTAATTTCTTAAGGAAGCCCAGAAAAAAACCTTTTTCCATGAACAAACTGGTGTGAATTGGCATTCTTTCTTACACAGGAAACCACAAATTCTTATTGTGGAAAACTTCTAACTCTTGTAAAACAGTCATTACTTTTGTATATTAAAGTTGTTCAGAATGTTCTAGGTTGGTTTTTTTTTTTTTTGGTGTGGCCTCTAGAGAGCTGCTATAAGAAACTCTACTCCTTTGGTAAACAGAAGATCACTTGCACAAATGTTTCCAGTCACTTGTGTCCACTGGGCATGCTACTGGGGCTTGGATACTTGTCAAATACCTACAAGCTTGAGACCATCTTTATTCCTCTATTATTTATATCTCCTCGAGTCTCTAAGTGTGACAGTTGTAGCAACTGAACATGATCCCATCATCTTACATACAGCAATGTGTCTGAGCTGCTTTGGTATCGTTTCTGAAACTGGTGTACTTGGAATTGCCTGTGGTGGTTGAGTGGCTCCTGGATCGGTGACACTCGGTGTGCACAAAGGGATGCTTGCAAAAACCTGCATATGTGTGCTTATGCACACTCTTTTGCAACACTGGACCAACACTTGTGTGTGGTGTCTTAACATACCACTAGTGCATGATGTGTGTACTACAGGCCAGGAGCTTCAGGTTCAGGTAACTTGAAACATTGCTTGAATTCCTTCACTGGCACTACACTGAGCTTCCTTCTTTTTCTTTATGCTGGTATCTTTCTTTATGACCTAGTCTTCTTGATATCTTTTTTTTAAAACAAACAAACCCTATTCTGGATTTCAAATGATCAATTCCTCAGACTTCACCTAAGGTAAACCTCTTTCTTAACTGAGAACTGCATCCTTAATTTGTTCCTTTCAAGCACTTGACCAAGAGTATAACTCAGCAGTAATTACACAGCACATTCCTCTTGTCTTTCTTTGTAATGCAAGAAAGAACAAACAATGGATGGGGATGTAGCAAACTACTTAAGCTAGCAGTGATAAAAGTGGTTTGTTGGGTTTTTATTATTGTTATTTGCAGAGCAGGCTACTTGCTTGAAACAGATTTATCACATCAACTTCATTAGTGTTTTATACTTTCTACTATTTTGGAGTGTTAGCTGGGCTCTTAAGTACTGGAACGTTGCTGCTGCTATTTAAGGCAAGACATCTGTCATGATGTGTCTCGAGTCTGATTTCCCCAAGTCTGAACAATTCCTGCCTCTATACTCTACCTTTCTGTTGCTCCTTCTATAACCTAAAAAATACTGCAAATAAAGCTACGGAGAGGTTAAATGTCTCTCTGAAAGTCTATGATCTCTGAGAACAGGGACTTGCCAGTAGCTATCTCTTGTGTTGTCTGGACAGTGCTTTGGCAGAGTTTTAAGAATTTGCTAAACCAGACCAAATGAACTTTCCCTTTCTGGTGAGGCGTAACTTTCTGAGTGCCTCACCAGAAGGATGTGTATCTAAGTCATGCAAAGAGTGTTAATGCTGTCTCATGCTGCACGCACCAAAGCTTCTGGGATCCAGCCTTAGCAGCATCCTGTTGGTGTGCTACCCTCCGCTTGCTCCCTTGCTTCTGGAAATCATGGCTTGCATACTGATTTCCTTGGGCTTTGGGACCTTCCCTTTGTGGTAGCTTCAGTGTTTGTACACTTTCATTGTAACTGTAATAACATTGTAAATAGCATTATTTTTAAATATTCCCTACACACGATAGTGAGATTACTCTGTGGAGCCGCAGAACTCTGGAAGGGACAGACTTTCCAGGGTAATCTACAGAAATTATTTCACTTCTCCCACTGAAACCCTACTCTAAAGGTTTGTTTTAAAGGCAGTTTTAATGAGCTTTGAAACCTGTATTATGGTTTTCAGGCCAACTCTTTATGTGTGTGTGGTTTTTCAATTTCTTCATTTTGGAGATGAAGTTTCATGAGTGTAACTGTTCCCTTCTCTTCCTGCTTCCCTCTTTTCTTCCTTTTCCCAGCTATATGCCTATGCTGATTATTCCAGGGTGACTTTTTGTCCACTCCTTCAGATTTCTAAGCTGCTTTATCTCAGCTTTTGGTTGCTGGATCAGCACATCAGTGTTCTGCTAGTGAACCAAGGAAGCTCTCAGACCTCCAGTGCATGTGAGTTGATGCAGTGAGCATCATAGATTCATAGCATGGTCAGGATTGGAAGGGACCTCCAACCTCCCTGCTAAAGCAGATTCACCTAGATCAGGTCACACAGGAACACTTCTAGGCAGATTTGAAAACCTCCAGAGAAGACTTCACAACCTCCCTGGGCAGCATGTACCAGGGCTCCCTTACCCTTACAGTAAATTAGGGGTTTCTTTGTGTTTAATGGAACTTTTTGTGTTCCATCTTTTGCCCATTACCTCTAAACCTGTTGCTGGACACTACATAAAAAAGTTTTGCCTCATCCTTTTGATATACACCCTTTAGGCACTTAAAAGTTCCGCCTCAATCTTCTCTTCAGGCTAAACAGCCCCAGTTCCTGCAGCCTTTCCTCATAAGTCCCCGGATCATCTTGGTGGTCCTCTGCTGGACTCTCTCCAGAAGTTCTCTGTCCCTCTTGAGCTGTGGAGTCCAGAACTGGACACAGGACTCCAGATGAGGCCTCACCAGGGCAGAATAGAGTTGGAGCAGAACCTCCCTTGACCTGCTGGCCACACTCTTCTTGATGCATCCCAGAATGTCATTGGCCTTCTTGGCCACGAGGGCACATTGCTGGCTCCTGGTTAGCTTATTATCAACCAGGGCTCCCAGGTCTCTCTGCAGAGAGCCCTTGAGAGCTGCTCTCTAGCAGGTCAATCCGCAGTCTGTACTGGTACAGAGGCGAGACTCATAGTTGTCTCATGTTGAGACATCCACTGTGTAAAGGGAAGACTCATAATTGTGTTAAGCTCCAGACATGAGAGGGTGGTCTGCGTTACAGATGGATGGAATAAATCAGAGCCATCTGGCAATAAGCAGAATGCAACTGCTTGACTGCCTTGGGCTCCACATGTACAAACAAACCTCTGTCACAGGTTTCATTTTGAGGAGTGTCTTGAAAAGACTCATCAATATTTTATTGTCTGGTGATCTTATTCTCCAAAATGTTACATAATTGAGATTTAGACTTGAGGGAACATCTCCATAGCAAAGTCCATGTTGTTCAGAGATGTTCCAGTGTTAATTGTTAACAGAGATGCCTTTGCTGCTCAGCTGAGCTACATGGTTTTTAGCTGAGCACTGCTTAGAGCACTCTAGTTGTTGAAGTGCTATTTCTGATATCACACAGCACTGACATATTACACTTAATAGATGTGACATGGACGACCCTTATCCAGAAATGTGCTGCTAGAACTTAGTTGAAAGTGTTTGGCTTACGCTCACACGTGTTACTTTCTGTTTTCTCCAGGTTTGGTTGTGCTGTCTGTTTGATTCATCGTATTTAAACAGTGTGCCTGAATTAAATGAAAGATCAAACTTCCTTTGATCTTTGAGCATAAGATCTGGTATTATTTGGTTGTCCATGGCAACCAGAGTAAAGTGTTTTGAGTTTCTAAAATTCCCTTTAATATCTTTTTTATCGAGTGCTGTTGTTTAGAACAAGTGTGTGTTTGTGTGTGCACCTGATTCACTCTTAAGACTCTTGTTTCGTCTTGTCTACTGCCTTTGCCTCATTTCTTTATTGTTTGACACTACCCTTTTACAAACCTGGGGAAGGAGTTTTTGACTACAGCACTTGCTCTAATGTGTAAGTCAGTCTTCAATTTTGTTCCTTAACTGTTTGGTGAAGAGAGCTATCTCAGTTG
The DNA here is from genome assembly GCA_013401255.1 of Urocolius indicus. Taxonomy (NCBI): domain Eukaryota; kingdom Metazoa; phylum Chordata; class Aves; order Coliiformes; family Coliidae; genus Urocolius; species Urocolius indicus. Next base: position 196,860 of record WBNH01000436.1, on the reverse strand, counting down.
TTGAGGAAGCTGAGATGCTTCGAAGCATTTCAGATGAGAAGATGCTTACGGTTCTGTAAGAGTTCCTCTGTTCTCCAGTGTAACATAATGTTGTCAGTAGCAGACTGAGCATTTCTGAAAATTCACATAGGTGAATAAAAGTGCAATAAGCCATGTAAAGCTACATAAAGCCCTTGTTTCAGTAGAAAAACATCTTCTAAACTTTGTGATTTCTTATATATTTTCATATATATATATTTAATATGATTGATTTCATTAGTAAGGATGTCATGCTGTCACAAGATGCTTAAGCCTCAGGAGATAAATCTGAACACAGAGAATGTGTCTTGAATATATTGCTAAGAGATGTTCTGAATAGGCCAGTGCACGACCTGCTGGTTAATGACCATGCAGCAATTTGTCTTGTCTTTCTGCCTTGTCTAAAAGAGCTAAATGTTTAATATTCTTTCTTTTTCTGAACCTGGCCTTTCTGGAGACTGTAATTAGTTGTGACTGTTATCTTTGGTAGGATGTTCAACTGTTTCTATTTTGGATTTAACAGTCTGTTTCTGTCATTAGTCTGTTCTTGGGTGTTTGGGGTGTTTGAGTTTTTTTTGGCTGTCTGGTTTTCCCTAACTTGATACAAAAGCTTCATTACTGGATACTCAGGCCATGTTCAGTTGATCCACAGAGTCCCAACAGCCAAGATATCTTGCATTCTGTTGGAGCTGGATGATCTGCTTGTACATTTAGGATGACGTGTAATAACTGAACCAGGAGAGATGGCTATGTGGGGGGGAAAAAAGGAAAAAAGAAAATAAGAGGAAAATGGGATTGTGAATTGGATGATCTCTTGCTAGTTTCAGGGATTGAGCTGCTGGAAAGCATGTATACTTTTAAGGGACTGCTTTTCTATTATGGATCTCTCAAGAGCTGCACAGTTTTAATTCACATTTAAAACTTTTGAGATTACTCTGCTGTTCCTGGTTTTATCCAGGTACACAGATCAGTTTTGTCATTGCTGTGCTGACCTGCTGAATGATGCTGTTTCAGTGCAGAATTGTAGTAACTGCTCGACTAACTTGGGCAGAAAGTGGTGAATGTATCACTACTGTCCTTGCCAAATCTGGATTTGACTCCTTTGTAGAGACTGAAAAGGAACATATGATAACAGCCCAGTGCAAAGCAGATCTTACAATATAGCTTGAATGTAACTGGAGATCAGAGCTACCTGCTAGATTTTATAGTATGTTATATATGATGGATCACATGGAGACCAATTTAATGGCAACGTGGTCTATGGTACCGCTGAACACTGATATCAGCCCTAATTACCTAGTTCAAGTGAGATCAGCAAAGACTTTTAAATAAAGTTTGTCCTTCCCTCCCTCTTCCACTTATTATTTGTATAGGATATTCCTAGATTTATCACTTCCACCTTGGCTGGCCAAGCCCTTGGAGTTGCTGGCCGCTCTAGCACTTCTGCCTTTGCCCAACCTCTATGAAATCTTCTCCTTTAGCCATATTTGCAGTTTCCTTCTTTTCTGTCCAAAAAGAAAGCATGTGCATCTTATTTGTATGACTTTTTTTGTTGTTGTTTGTTTGTACATCACTCAGTTTTACTAGAGTGAGGCAGCAATGTGAGTTTGGAAGGAAGGCATATGTTCTGTGGATGTTGTATCCACCAATTTTGTCTCTACAGGTAAGAGTCCAATAAGGATTAGTTTAGGGACATGCATGCTGATTTGAAAAGCTTCATGCTCAAAACTGGGCAAATGCTACTCGTAGAACTGTCCGTTAAAATATTTCTTCATTTTTGTTTAAATAACACTTGAGGTGTAGAAATGGACACATGTATCTCTTGTCTGTTTTGTCAGTGCTGGCAAGTTTGAAACTCCAGATGTTGCCTTCAATGAGCTGCAATTGCGTTAGTGATGTTGCTGTCAGCTCCTTTTCACCTGCCACTTTCTGTGCTTGAGGCAGCAGGTCTGTTCCAATGTGGTTCTGTGGTGAACAGTTGTGGTAACTGCCACTTCTCAGCATATAGGAAGTTCAGCATCTTTAAAGCATTGGATGCTTTATGCTACTAATGCTTTTGGACTAATACAGTTAAGTGGAAACTGATCAGTTTCTCACTTAAAATGTGCTCACCATCTTGTTTGTAAACCCTCTCAGAGATGAATGATACATCTGACTGTCATTATTTTTATATTTAAGTGCTGAGGGAGACAGTGAAGTATCAAAATTGAGGAAAGCAGGTGAAAGCTGATTTCCTTTGGAGAAAGGGAATGCACTCTGGCCTGATGGAATGATTCTCTAGACCGTAGTGCTTGGTATTAACACTGAAACTTCATGTACCTTGAATGGCATAGACTTTAGTTATAGGAGATAGTTATAAGGAGATAACGTGGCAGCAAAATGAGTCAGACAAGTGAGAGAAACTAGACAAATCAAATAAAAGCCTCCTTGTGGTAATGAAGTCTTGAATTTATAGGTTTTTTGGTTTTTTTTTTTTTGTAACAAGTGGTTAAGAACTATGATTTGCAGCATAACTGAATGTGTCTTCCAAAGGAAAAAGAAATGCTGTTGTTATAAAACCGTAACATGTAAATGTCTCTGAGCCTGAAGAAGTGCTTAAAATTCTTTTGGAGAGCCCCAAAGACAAACTAATGAGCACATGTGGAAATCTGCTCCATAGTACTTAGTAGGTTGTTAGAAGTCATTGGTTTACATGCTGATAAAATACCTCTTTCATAAGTATTGATACTTGACAAGTCTGAGAACATTATAATTTGATTTTGCAGCCCCTTTAGAAGATGTCCTAAATAATTGATGCCCCTGCCAAAGCAGCTAAGAGAGACACTGTAATGGAACCTCCTCTGCCATGTTTCAGCTGTATAGGAGCTTATTAAATAGTGAAACCTTTAAATATAAGATCATATGTTATTTTGGCTAAGATTGGCATTTATTTAATTACATTTTATGATAAAATTTCGCAAGCTGAAAATGCTCTTACACAGTTAGAGAGTATGGCAATTTACTGCAAGTCTTACTAGATGTCAGTGTTATATCCTAACAGATCCTATGTTAGGATACGAGTTCAAGATGGACTCCTGTGATTTGAATCAATGGCAGCTGGTTTACAAATATAGAAGGAATCTTCTCTTTGCCAGGTGTATCTTAGTACCTTAGTCAAAGTTGCTGAAGTTATTTGAATGTATGGTCAGTAAAGCCTGTACACAGACTCCTGTGTAGAATTTGGACTATCACTGGTATAGCCATACTTGCTGTTTAGAGCATGTGGCAACTGCTGCACTTTACTTTTTAAAATTGGATTTGAGGGATGAACTAGTTTCTGCAGCTAGTACCTGGCTTTTATTTTGGGATATCTAATTGATATGTAAAAGATTAGGAAGGAATTCAAGATGAAGATTAAGGAGTGAGCATGCCTGAGAGAGCTCAAGCAATGTGATTTGGCCTCTGAATCCATGACTGAAGCTTTAACTATAGTAGATGTTACTGGCCACTGTTTCTGTCCCAGGGCACACTCTCAGAAGAGCATCCCACCTTGCACACTCACACGTCAGAAGTAACTCTCTTCAATAAAAGCCCACTTTGCAAATAAGCAAAGTTATGATTTTTTTTTTTAAACCAAGGTCTGACTGAGCAGAACTATGCAAGTGCAGTTTAGAAGCCACTCAGATAACATACACTTGGGTCTGACTGTTGACTGTGATACACGAAGAGGGTGATCTACAGCACGTTCCCTGTAAATTGCAAGGAAGAGATTAACAACAATAGTTGATTCCTAGACTTCACAGAATCATAGAATGGTAGGGGTTGGAAGGGACCTTTAGAGATTGTCCAGTCCAGCCCCCCTGCAGCAGCAGGTCCACCTAGATCAGGTCACACAGGAACGCTACCAGGTGGGGTTTGAAAGCCTCCAGAGAAGGAGACTCCACACCCTCGGCTCCCTCACCTCAATAGTTTTTCCTTATGTTTAAATGGAACTTTTTATGTTCCAGCTTCTTCCTATTACCCCTTGTCCTGTTGCTAGATACAACAGAAAAAAGGATGCCCCAACCTCCTGAGACCCACCATTTAGATATTTGTAAATATGAGTAAGATCCTCTCTGTTTTCTCCAGGCTGAACAGCCCCAGTTCCTGCAGCCTTTCCTCATAAGGAAGATGTGCCAGTCCCCGGATCATCTTGGCGGCCCTGTGCTGGACTCTCTCCAGCAGTTCTCTGTCCCTCTTGAGCTGAGGAGCCCAGAACTGGACACAGGACTTCAGATGAGGCCTCACCAGGGCAGAGTGGAGAGGGAGCAGAACCTCCCTTGACTTGCTGGCCACACTCTTCTTGATGCATCCCAGGATGCCATTGGCCTTGGCCACAAGGGCACGTTGCTGGCTCCTGGTTAGTTTATTGTCAACCCAGGGCTCCCAGGTCTCTCTCTGCAGAGCTGCTCTCTAGCAGGTCAATCCACATTACTGGTGCATTACTGTGGTAAACCTAGTTTTAAACTGTTTATCTGTTTTGCTGTTGATGGATTTGTTTTTTTCCTGCATTGTTTAGCCTGTAGGTAGGGAAATACTCTTGAACTTATATGAAATTAGAAGATAATGCAAGTAGTTGCTTATTGTGTTTATTGTGGTTCTTACCCTTTCCCATTCAGCATAGGGGTTTCCCTAGCTGAGAGGGAACTATCTTTCTGTGATGTGTCTAGCTTTTCACAAGCTCGTTACCAGCCTAAAAAAAATCACCTCACAGTCATTTACAGTGAAATGTGGCAGTTTAAAACTCAATTTAAAAAAGAAACCAGTTTTACCTTTTATGTTATAGCCCTTTGTGTGTTTCAGAAAATGCAGTTACCAGCTGTTGGTTTACTTGGAACTGAACCTCCACCCCAAGCATGTAGGTTATGAATTTGCATGGGCCTGGGGAGAGGCAAGCAGGCACACCTCAATGCATGGCAGAGCTCAGCTGGATTTCACAAGCGTCTGAAACAGGGAGGTCTGCTCTCATTTGGATGCCTTCCTCAGGGGTGAGACGGGAGGAGAGGAGTGCTGGCTGAGCTTGCCAGCAGTGATAAGGCCTCCAGGTGGTGATCACAGTAAGCATGCTGCGAGAATCACAGCCCTGCTTTCCCAGCAGTTACACGAAGCAAGGATGTACTTCTGTCACTTGTGCTGTTAGCGGCAAGAAGCTTCCAAGTGACATGCAGAGCAATCAAACTATGGCTCTCCTAGCATTACTGTGTTCTGGCTTATGGCACTTGCTTCCATTTTCAAAATGGAATTCGTTGGCATAGACCACTTCATAAAATCTTATCACAAATGCTGCTTGTCTTGTAATAAACATATGTAACTTTCCTTTACAACAAGAGCTGAATATCGTGCTTCCTTTTTTTCCTCCACTGTTTATTTAAGAGGCTGCCAAACAGCATAGATATCTTCAGAACAGATGTATGCAGAACTGGCAAATCAAGTGCTAATGGCATTGCTTCCATTAAATTCTGAGTATTGTATTCTACAGACAGGATTTAAGGCTCCATTGCAAGGCTGCTATTGCCTACAATGAAGTACAACACAAAATTGCTATGAGCAATGATTTGTTTTAAGATGTATGTTTTATAAGTACCCAAGTTGATAAATAAAGTACAAGCAACATAAACTTTTTAATAGCAGAGACAGCTAGCAAGGAACTATACAAACCCCATAGGGCTAGATAATCTCTGCCATAGTTAAGCAATCTGATGAGTAAAATTTCCAAAGCTTAGCTCAAGAGGAAGACTGGATTGTTTGTGATGTAATTCTGTAAAACAAACAAGGAGACTAAAGGCTCCAGAGACTGCATAAGATTTTGCTATGGAGTAATGGCTACTACTTAGTTGTCTAAAGTATGTTTGAGGAGATATCTGGCAATTGTAGGAGTGTCTAGGAAAGAAACTTAGTGTTAGGTATGTGCTCAATTTCTTTACTGAATATAGCTGGTTTTCCAACAGGTCACTTACATAATCTTCTGTTTGAAATAGCCTTTAATAGTAGAGTGAGGTTTTTGCTACTTATTTTGCTAGATAATACATGTTGCTAAGTATTTTCTATCTGCTGTGTTCTAATTATGCTAATAAAGTGATGTTTCTGATTCTGGTTTGGCTATTATTAACACATGCCCGTTCCAATCCCATGCATCCTATCTAATTCTGCCACCTAAGACAGTTGTGCCAACAGGAGAACAGGGAAGAAAACAACATATGCAGCAGTCTAGAAAAAAATGCTAACACTTCCCAGAATATGAGTGATGGAGAAGAGATAGCTGAGGTGTTCAGCCTCTTCTGGATTGTCTGTCCTGGTCTTTGAGGTGGCCAGCCCCAAACAGCAACAGAGGTAGAGCCAACAAACTCTTTGGGGTACTAAAGAATAGATTGGGCCTCCTCTCTTTCTTGACAGATGAGAAATGACATTCAATTTTTGGAGACATTTTATCTAGGGAACCTCCTGAAGACCATGTCTTGCCTTTTCCTTTTTTTATGGTTGTTATCTAATAAAGATAAGCAGCAAGTGTACTTCCAATACACAAATTTGCACTTGTTCTGATAAATCTGCTGTGTGATGTCCCTTGTCCAAACACAGAAGAATTCACAGAAACAGCAGCAAATGGTGATCTTGTTGAGAATTCAGACCAGTAGAGGGACATGCTCCTTCTGTGTCTGTTCCCTGTTACCTTCCTTGCGTTGGAGTTTCCTGCAAAATAGAGGCTTATCCTGGAGTCTCCTGCCTCGGAATGGATCCCTCTGTAAGCTTTATTTCACTGCAGTAAGTCTCTGACTCAAAGTCCCTAGACAACTTAGAAATTTGGGTGATGGAAGCCACAGATGTGTCCAAAATGGATGTGGAAGAAAATTCTCTTCCTTAGGCATCTAATCTAAAAACTTGCTTCAGTGAATTAAAACGAGTCTCTGCCTTTTTAACCTTTAGTTATTCATCCTAACCAGACCCCTGGGAAGTTGGAGATTTCTCTTTATCTTGAATGATGGACTGGATTATGGGGGCCAGCTACTATTTCTCACATGTACCGGCTTCCCCCTTTGCACCTCCCTGCTTTTCTGACCTGGTACTGAGTCATCTGTGTTCAATATGTAAGGAAGCAATTGAATTATTTTTATGGTTGCTGGTCTGAAATGAGTCAGTGCAGGGTGAAACATGTTGTGGAACAGGGAAGAGATAGACTCATGCAGCCAGGAAGAGGAGTGGGAATCTGGCAGCCAGCAGTAGCTGGCTGAGATTGCTGTGGAGCCACAGACCAGCCCTGGTAACTTCTCCAAGGTCACACAAGTTTCTGTCAGCAAGAAATTGAAACCATCTCGCTTGTGCTATAGTGTGCTGCCTGCAGGTCTGTCACATGCAAAAACTGCTAAGAAGTGGCTTTAGATTCGACTTAAACTTATTGTTTGCTTGCAAATAATGAAATATAAATTAATAAACATTTTATAATGTACGCCAAAATCCAAAGGTATTGAGCTGGTCAATATCTTCACATCTTCAATGTGTGAGATGAGTGCATTCCATGAGGCATAACTATAGTTAGCTTCAGGATACATTCCCTTACTAATGTGATTTTTTTTGAACAGACAAGGATGGGTCAGTTACAGCATGTTCATGTTTAAGGGCTACTGCCTTTTAATAAAGATTACTCAAGAATTAGTAGCTGAAAGAAATCCTTATGTGGTATTATATTGCCAACTCAGTAAAAAATCAGTCAGTACTCATTTGCCTGTTCACTCACACCATCTGCAGCATGACACTTTATCAATGGCCTAATACCAAATTTAGAATTCAGTATTTCACTAATCTGTGACACACATTTCTTAACAGATAAAGCATTTTGTGCTATTTTCCTTGTTATTAAGGTAAAGCTCTGAGGGCAGAGCTTAAGTCGTGTACTGGCATCAACTGCTCTGCCAGATTTTTTGTTTGGATTCATTTGGTAAGTCCTAAACCAGGAAACTTCTTTGAGTGAAGAGTTGAGAGCTCAGTGCTGGTTATGAAGCTGTCTGCATCACTGCTGTGTTTTTACAGTTTCTCTAGAAAAAGAACTGGACATGATTTTATGTGACATGGATTTTCTTGACACAATGTACTACATGTAATCCAATCTGAATGGCTTTCTCCTAGCTCTTGCAAATTTTGTCAAGCTACCATTTGACTTAATTTCTGTGATGTTTTATGTTTTTATTTCTTGAAACCAAAGAGATCTTGTTGCAGTTTAAAGAAAGACACCCCCCCCAATATTGGAGAAATCTCTCTCCATGAATCCAATATATTCTCTTGATTTTCCTCTACAAATAAATGCATCTTGTGGATTTTTATGTAGGAGGATTTTTAGACTTTTGATTTTTGAGTGTTAGCCGCAAGATTCACGTGACGTGACAGATGTGGAACATCTGTGTCCTGATGCAGATCACTGTTCTCAAAGTCATTCCCACCACCATATGCATTGAGTTAAATACAAGTATTTAGGGGAAAAATAGTTGGAAGAACATATTCTGTCAAATATAATGGCAAAAATCTGTTGTGGAAGCCATCAGAACTCACTCACTTCCTATTCAGAAGTTTGATGTGCTCTGTGTATTAACCGTTGCCTCCTTTGGACTGAGGATGTGGTATCATGGTTTTCCTGGTCAATGGCAACCAATTTTATGAATAGAAATTGCAGTTCAGGATCAGGAATTTCTTGATATAGTTCCTTGTCTGAGTGTGAGGAAAGTGGCTATCCAAATTGGCATACTTGAATTGGAAATAAAATGTGGGTGTGTGGCTTTGACCAGGATCTCTCATACAAAAGTATAGATCTTATTAATAAGTCTGCCTCACTTAGTGACCAATATCCTTTCAACTCCTGAGTGGTACTGTTTCACTCCATACTATAAGTGAAATAAGAATTTTTGGATATCAAGTAACTATGATGTAGAAAAGCAAAGCAAGTCTTAAGATTTTTAATCTTTAGCCTTCTAGACCAGTACTTGGGAATCTCATTTCTTCTAGTCTGCTTAAGAAATTGCCTGAAGGGTGCTGTACTTCATTATACTTGGTGCTATCACTTCAGTCTGACAAGAGAGGCTGCCAGGCTTAGATTGCAGGATATCATAGATCCGAAAAGCAGACTTCAGGATACAGGTTATAGTTTATGTTTAGGTGGAATTCATTATTGGCATGGCAAGAAGCTGAGTGATGTGCAGAAGACAAAGGTGGTAGATGCTGAAATTATGAGGAGTGTTTTCATACTGAGCTTAACTCTTTTTGACATTAATACTTCTGAAGCTTTTAATATTTTGTTCAGAGGCAATTTCAGTTTATAAGACTTTTCTACTCTAGAGAGCATGTAAAAGCTCTTTTTCCAACACTGCCACATGTGCCTGCACTTCGGAGACTGTATGGACAGACACTGGAAAGCCTGGATGCTTTGAAAAAGTCACTTCACTTGGAAACAGCTTCTGAATGACGCTGTGCTTTTAAATAGGTGAAAGAAATGGTCAGAAGTAAGGAAACATCTCTGGGATTTGTTGTCTAGAGTTGGGTGCTTAGTACAGGTGCTTTGGGAGCGAACAGAAGTGGCATAAAAGTCCTAAATAATTTGGAATACATTTTGTCTCAGCAATACAGTCTTAGAATTTGCTATGCTTTCATTAAATAGTTTTTATCACAAAACTATAGTTAGCTCATAACAAAATTGCAGGCTCTGTCCACATGCCCTCCACAGATCTGAGACAGAACCTGGGCTGATCTAATTGTGATGTGTCTGGTACAGTACTTGCCAAAGCTGAGTGTTTGTTTGAAATGTTATTTTAACTGAGTTTTGTAAACCTGTAGTTAGGAAACAATTCTATATGTCCAGGTGCTAAATGAAGCAGGTGTTCAAAGTAAGTTGAATGCAGCTTTGATATAAATTATGTAAACACAGCAGTAGATACACATTCTTAGAGTTATGTAGCTTGTGTTAAAGTTGGGGAGAGGGAATGTTTTTGTTTGGGTTTTAAGTTGATAGTTTTGAAACAGATTTTTTCGGTGTATTTGTGTTTTTTTTCCTTTGTATGTTCAGAATGTTTAGGTGTTAAATGAAGCAGGTGTTCAAAGTAAGTTGAATGCAGCTTTGATATAAATTACATAAACACAGCAGCAGATGCACATTCTTAGAGTTATGTATCTGCTTTTACCCCTGTGAGGCTTTTCTGACTTCATGTTTTATTACATGAAATTGTCCTTCAGAGTTTTGAAAAAATAATTTGATAACTTTGCTAAGGCTCTGAAGAGACTTCTGATGTCTTGAGTCTTTATTACACTAGAGGTCAGTGTACGATGGGAGCTTCTGTTAGGTGGTATAGAGTTTCTTGCAGAATACTATTTCATCAAATTTGAAACCAGATTCTAAGAGAAACTGTAGCCTACTACTGTGGAAAAAACCTTCACATTAACATGTCTCATGACTTTCTTGGCTAAAATGATTTTTTTTTTGAGCTTCCTGCTTTTAATTCTTGCTTGAGGAGTATTTGGCAAGTATCAATAACAGCACTTTAGTGTGGTAAACATGAATATGCACATTCAGTTGCTCCAATGTGCACCTCAAACATTCATCTTGCATTGTTGTAACAATGAGATTGAGCGATATTTCTGTATGTCTTGCTATTTATAGGAGTCATCCTTAACTTCTGCATTGTACTTATTAATGACATAGTGGAAGAGTTGCACATGTGCCTGTTATTCTTAGTGTAGATATCAGCTTCCCAGGCTGGTAGCTTTCAGGTGAATGGCTTCACTTTATTTTGGGTGCTGAGGGAGGCAGTGTCAGGCATGATTCTATCATGACAGTTGTAGAGATTGTCTCCTTACCAAGTGGTTTTCAGTTCTCCAGGAAAGTAATTTCTTTAAATATTTGGAATGCGCAAGAGTTGTTTCTGAAAACATCATTTTCAGGGCAGGGGGACTAGAACAAATGATCAAACTATGACAGTTGTGTGAGGTCAAATGGGAGAGAAATGCACTGAAGGAGAGTCCTGCTGATTGGAGCAGATAATATCACAAATGACAATTTAAGTAAGATGGTAGAATAGAAAAAAAGAAATAACAGCATGGTGTGTTTGAGCTCTTGAATGTATTTTCTAAGAGATCTGGATACAAACAGAAGTGCCTTTATGCTGTTATGCTTGTGTAGAGTTCTTCTGAAATACCTGGAAAGAAAATGAGAATGTGATAAGAGGATGTTAAGAGTTTACAGACTTTTTTTCTGAGTGTTTAAGAAGGACCTGGACTAATGAAAGTCTTTGTGGTCTTTCTTTTTGGTGGCATGGAAGGAGGAGATACTGTAAAAGCATAACCAGCAGTCTGCCAATCTCCTTTGCACTTGGCAGCTGCCCAGCATGTTTTGTTACGTGCCTTTGGAGCATTAAGAAGTATGACACCTCAGCTGAGATAGGGAGGGAAATGTTAGACTCTAATTTATTCCTCTAGGTGAGGATTTCTGGCTTCATGGGAAACTTATTGCACTCCTCTACCTCTTTCCCAGAGTCCTCCAGATTTTTTTAATCTTCTATAAGAAATGGAGATGTACTCAGGGCTTGGCAGAAGGGGGCATATCAAAACATCTCTTAGGTTTTTGTGGTGTCAGGCATCATTGCGTTGGGAGCCTGAGAAGATGATGGCTTTGCATTATGTGGTATAAGTCATTAAGCAACAAATAGAACATCCTAAATATTTCTCTCTTTTTCCTGTCCTTTTGACATTGAAGGGACACAACCTTAATTTGTTTCAGTGAAAACTCTTTTAAAGTCTGTTCTGCATAGAAGAGCTCCAGAAAGACAAGAGAAGCTGCTATAACTATTGTAAAGCCAGCCTAGTGAATAACATGATGGGTCACTGCAGATTCTTGCAGAGCACATAGTGACAGTCTTTCCTGAGTTTGCTGTGAGGTGTTTAAATTAATCTAAATATTGATGTAAACTGCATCCAGAAGAATCTTTTATCTGGAAAAAAAAAAAGTTTGTTTATTGTCCTAGATTAGAAATGATGCATCTTTGTGGCAAAGCAGAAGCCTCACTAGCCCCTCTTCCTAGTTCATAATACAGAGTATCCAAATGATATTTTGAGCTCTGTCTTTCCTACATAACATACTGACTGATCTCAGCTTCTGTCTAATGTGAAATTAGGCAGAGTCCATAAAAAAGGCAAAACCTAATATTTGAAGTGTCTTTTCCTGCTTTTGTTCTAAACTCTCAAAAGTGTAGGAGTTATCAGATATACAGTTCAAGTAGCTTGCCAGGCACTTCTTGGATGAACTGGAGAGAGGGTGCAAAAAAACTGCAGCCAAGGTCAGCCTTTAGAAGGTTGGAATTCAATTGCCAGCTCTCACGTTTTGATTTCAATCTCAAATGATCCCTGACAGGTGCTCCGTATTTCTTAGGCCTTGTGTTTCTTTCATTGTGTGTTCTTGCCAAAACTTCTTGTAAGACTTCTGACACTAACAAAGATGTGTTAAATGTAGTGACAAATATTGGAAAAAAAAACCCAACAAACCAAACTCCAAGATATTTTATCCTACAGCAGATATTCAAGGTTCCTGTAAAAGGGTAGAATTTGACAGGCTTCAAAGATACAGGCCTTCAAAATTGCACTGGCATGGTCTTCTCTCTCTTCTTCCAGTACTCAAGTGTAGTGTTTGCCAAAAAAGAAAAAATGAAATATGCCAGTAGGATAGTGGCAGTACACACCAGGTTTAATGAGTATTGTTCAGTATAAATGCACCTCTTCTCACCTCACAGTGGCTTCCAGGAAACCTTTAGTTTACCAAAACTAAAGCTGGATTTAAAATCCTTCCTTTTCTGTCTTTTTAAGATGTTAATACATAAAGAGGAAGAAGGTAAGAACAGTAGAAGTAATTGGGCAACCCTACAGTTAAGTAGCAACAAGGAATTTGAAAACTGAGTATTATGTGATGGCAGAGAAACTAGTTCATCTTTCTTTCAACCTTGCCCCTTGCCAACCATCTTTTTTTCTTCAACTTTCCTGCAGGACTGAAGTGAGTCTCCACTCATTTACCCTTCCAAAGTGTAGGAATGCTCATTTGACATGAATTAAAGTTGGAAATGGGAAAACAATAGCATGTGATTTACTGTATTCTGGGAACTTCTGAGTAGTTTCCTACCTGAAATACTAAGATATGTGTGAATAGAGTATAAAAACTGCCTTAGTTAAAATGTGTGAATAGCATAACATTAGAGAGAAAACAGAATTGCTTCCTTATCTATCCCCATGGACACTAAGGTAGTTCGTTTGGGGTTTTGCTTGTTTTCTTTTTTCCCAACTTGGGGAAAATTCCTATCTTATCTTTCTTTCTGTCTTTTCAATGAATTATTTCTTGTTTTGGTCTCTTCACTAGATGCTGTATTTAGTGTCTGACGTGTTCAGCAGCTGCAGTGGAAGCAGATCTGTAACCTGGCTGCTTTTAGCAAAGTTGTTTTTCTCAGGTCATGTAGGGTATCATTACTTAATTTTGTGCCTCTTAATAGCTTAAAAATGTTTAGTAAAGCAGCTGTGAAAGTGAAAGCAGTGTGTTTGTCACCTAAAATATATGCAGGTGAATTGAACTTCACCCTAACAAGAATGAAAACGTTGTTTTAGCTACCAGCTGTATTACGGGAGGGAGACAATCTGTTGAACAGCACAGACTGTTTAATGGTCTGCATTGGAGAACTCTTCACTGCTCTGTGAAAAGAAACAACTGCATTGGTGGCACAGAGTAGAGTAAGAAGCCTGAAGTAGTTGATTATCCTGGGGTGTTATGAGTTCAGAGGATGAGCATCCTTAAAGACAATGTGGTGCTGTGGTAATTCAGCTAATTTGAAACAACCTAACTTGGATACATCAACATGAATCAACACATGGGCTAAATTCTCCTGTGGGAAAGCAATTGGTGTTACTGGAAGAACCAGAGATGTTCAGTGTCTGTCAAAGAAGAAAATAAAAGCAGTTGTGGTTCAAGATGTAGGGATCAAAAATAAGGCCGTATGGCAGGTTTTGCCCATAGAGCTGGGTTTGCTTGATGGTCAGTAGCTCTCCATGGGAGAGATCTTAAGTCTGTCTCCTGGCTCTTCTAATTCCATCCAATAAAGTTTAAAATTAAAGATTTTGAGGGTAACTTTCTGTTCATAGATGCAACTGTTTTGTTGTTATCTTCAGTGCTGATTAACCTTATTGAACAGTGTAATACAGACTAGTTTCTGTGAGGTGGTTAAGTGAAAGCTCAGCATTTCTAATGAATTGGTAGTTTAGTAATGTGTCTCATGTGAAACGCTCAGACTGTAGTAACTAGAGTCAGGTTCCTTGGGGTTCCTAGCAAAACTTGTAAAACCTTCCTTTCTCTGTGATTATAGCTACATTTCATCAATAGCTGAGCTTTGAAAAGTGCTGTTGCTTGTGCTAATGACTTTGCTTATATGAGTGGCCCAGATAGTAATGTATTGTAAAGTGCTCAAATCCCTGTAGTCAATTGGGTGCAACCGCCTGGTAGTTCTGCACTTATTTTGATACCTTGGGATATGCATTTGTGGTTCTGACCTATACTCTTTTTTTGTGTGTTTATTTCTTCTAGGAGGAGGATTGCCTTTTGGATTGTGAGACACTTGGATGTGGTGCTGCAGAACTACCTAGAGGATTAGGCCTGGATGGTTAGGATTTAAGGTGAGCCTGTGCTGGAAAATGGATGCCGATATAAACCATGAACTATGGGTTGATTGATGGGGTTCTTTTGTTTGGTTTTTCGTTTGTTTTTTTCTGGAGTGTTTTACCAAACATTTAAAGAAGAATCTGTGTGTACCTCCTAGTAATAATAGTATAATAAAATAATAATAAGTAATAAATGCAGGGGTATAGTAGTTAAGGTCCAAGAATAGCCTTTAGGACCTTCAAAAGAGCTGGAGATAGTGTTTAAGTACCTAGGAAACACTAAGGCTGCTTTGAGAAGAAATTTTATTCAATATCAAAGTGACAAGAAGAGTTCTCAAAATGTCATCTCTGTAAACACTTTGAGGCAGCAAGCAGATGAATCTCCTGTTCCAGCCTTTCCATCATTGTCTTCCAATTGTTGTTTAACAAAATACCTTCGGCCATTCTATAGACATTTCCTTCTAATGTAATAGTTAAACACAGCTTTGTAGTCTACCTTTCATGTTGCCCATTCTTCATTTTGCAGACTTGTGGTGATGTATTTACCGTTCAGTTTTGATTCACTTTTTTTTCCAGTTCTTTGCATTTCCATCAGCAAACACGAACCAAAGCAAAGGGGAACGTTTTTGCGTGTGTGAGTTTGTGTAGCGAGTTCTGGCAGTCCCATAAGGCAGACTCCCATAACCTGTGTAGTGTATGAGATTACACAAGTCTCCAAGAGCAGTATTCATTTTTGTGAATGGAGAGATGCGATTTCTTAGACATGATCAGGAAGATCTCACTGGTTTGTATCAGCAACATAAATATAGATGAGCTGTCTCTTAACTTTCCTTAAACAGAACTGATGTCTAATTCTAGCCATACTGCCTGGAAAGAGCTGTCATCCTACTATTTCTTTTGCCACTTGCAGTCTATGTTTTTTTTCTTGGAGGTATGGTAGGTGCTGTTTCATTAGTTCCTCCAAAAGTATATGGGAACTGCTTTCCTTGTAAGCTTCTATTGCTTCTGAAGGTTGGAGGAACACAGTGTAAAGAGTGGAATGTTGAATAGAAGCTTATTTTGCTCATTTTAAATAAAAAGTGGCACTGGAGACAGGTCTTAGTCTTAGCTTAAAGTTGTAAAGAGTTGCTGTAGAAAAGCTAAACCTGACTTTGATTCCTAAAGATTTGCGTTTGGAGCATGGTCATGATAAAAATTGAAACTCTACAATTCTGACTTAAAGCATTTGTATAAAGTCACCTCCAAAATATTTGGAGGAAGCATATTCACATCACAGTTATTAGCTGTATACTTTCAGTGCAGTGAATAATTTCATGAAAATTATGTGAACAGTCCTGTGAATTTAGATTTTTTTAAAGATGATACATACTTAGATAACTTCTTCCAGCAAAGGCTCAAGTAAGTCAAGCCTCCAGAGAGTTTCTTGCTGAACTTGCTTCTTAGTATATACAATGGTAAAAGTGATTTTAATCTTCAGAAGATGAGGCTGTCAGACCATGTGGATGAGTATTCTGGCTGTATTTAAAAAGAAAAAAGTAAAAACCAACAACTAAAATCCACGAGGATCATTTTAGTAGACAGTTTAAATAACCAGAGATTGTTAACAGTCCACAGTTTACTGAGTTCGTGTGATTAAGATAAGACATAGCTTGAGAAGGTCTGATAACTAAACCACAGACTATTTGGATATACGATCTTTAGATGAACGTTTGAGTTTTTCACAGCATCTTATATTACCATGCAGCATTTACTCCAACTGTGTGATTCATATTCAGTAAGCAATTATGTAGACTCCAGACTATCAACCCATAAAATGATACAAGAAAATTGGTGATTGCAGGAAGTCGTGACCTAGCTTTCTACTTTGTTGCTGGAATTACATCTCAGCAAGACTGTCCAGTTGACTTCAGAGGCTGGCAAATGTGCAGGGCACAGTCACATGAGTCTCTTATACTCTCTTTTCATATTGTTCCAGTAGACAATTTATGAAAAGGTATTTGATTGTTTGGTGCTTTTTTTTAAATTTTCAGAGTGTTGCCTTTGCAACATGTATTACCTGTGTTGTGTAATTTCCACAAAAGACAGCAAAGCCAGGGCTTCATGTGTAATTTCATGTACTCTCTTGCTGGACCCTTTATTGTATACAGTGTTCCTTCTAATATTGGTATATTTTTAATTACAGGAATTTCAGCCAACTCTTGCTGTCTAGTATAGATTGCAAACCAGTGATTTATTTACTTTCTGCTAAGTTAAAATGCTGGGAATGCTTGGATTTATAAATCCTCTGTCAGTGCTGCAGTATCCTTCAGGTTAATGCCCCATGTTGAATACCTGTGCTGTATTCTCTCTAACCAGCTGGAAACTTCATTTTCTCCCTTCTGAGGGTAAAAGAAAAACAATTTCTTTCCTATTTATTCCTTCATATGTCTTCATATGTGAGTAAGACTGTTTTCTTCTACTGTGGTTTCAGTTCAGCTAGCTTTCTGAATACTCTGTAAGCTGAATTACTAATCCTCACACCACTTTGAAAAACAATGCCATGCAGTATATCACTGCCTCTTGCTGACCCAGTGTTATAGTTTTACCCCAGCTGGCAACTGAGACCCCACAGCTGCTCACCCTATGGGATGAGGAGGAAATTGGAAGAGTGAAAGTGAGGAAAAACCACACACCAGAAACATTTTTCTTTTGCTGTTTTGAGTACAATTTGCTTGAACTTTTTCGCTTTACTGCTACAGAATTGTTGTACTAGACTTAATGCAAAATCCAAGCTTACAGGGAGTGACATTCTATGGGAAGTAGATTGCTCTTATACAATGCATGATAGTGCTTTTGTTCAAGTACGTTTGGTGTAGTACCTGTTGTGCAAAGTGTCCTCTGGCAATATCACTCATGCTCAGTTTGCCTGACAGTGGGGAGGTTAGTGTTAGATTAGCCTGGTATCTTGTGTAGAGATTTAATGTCCTCAGTTGTGCTTAAAGTGTATCAGCTCTTCACCTTCTATATTGTTGGTAAGGGCTGGTCTTTTGCCTTTTTCTCCATGAAGTTCCTCTTAGGCTTTGGGATTGCACTACTTGAAGACATACTCAAAACTTTGTTTTTCGTTGTCATTAATTTTCTCTTTGTTTAGAGCATTGGGAACTTTTAGTAAATATGCTGACAGGTGAAGAAGGGTGGGATAGGGACAGTGTAAGAGCGTTTTCTTTACTGCTGCATCTCTCTTAAACTTGGTAATTATTGGTAAGAAAGGAAATTATGCCCAAGGTCACTTTCAGAAGTTTAACATGCACATGGCCTGGGCTGTTGCCAGGTGTCCTTAGCTATTTATTATAATCAACAAAACAACATCTTGGCTATTTGAGAGTTGTAAACTTTGGATGAAACCACTAATCCGTTCAGTCTGACATGCTTTTCATCTTGAGGAATGTTTTGTTTCCCCTAAACTATAATAACTCAAGAGTGTTGATGTGAAGCCATGCAAAGCAAGAGAGGGTCGAGAAATCTGAGAAGTGATGTGAATTTTGTTGTATTGTGGATTCTAACTTCAGTAATGGCTTTGGTGTCTGAGACTTGCAACTGATACCTTTTCTAAAAACAGAGAGAAACGAGAGAGGGAGCACTCAGTTTATTTCAACAACCACATGCAACACTTCCAAAATACACATGTGGTCCTATCGCAGAGTTATGAATCTTAGGTTATCTAGCAGTGACTAACATGGTGAGACAGTAGCCTAATATGTCCATGCTTTATTTAGAAAAGGTAGTTCTTATCGGAGACAAGGAACACCAGTGTCTCATTCACTGTGTTTGCTGAGTCCCTAAGTACAGATATCAAGTCTGTCAGCAGTTCATGCTGCAAGAAGCAGAAGTTCACCTTTCAGGGACTGACTTCAAGTTCTTGAGGATTTTGCTGTACAGAAAGAAACAAACTCTCCTCCTCCACCATCTCTCCTTCCAAATGTATTTTTTAGGCTGTCCTATGATATCGTAGAATGGTAGGGACTGGAAGGGACCTTTAGAGATCATCTAGTCCAACTCCCCTGCAGTCAAAGTTAACAAAGGATTGTGCTGTCCCTCGGTCAGATAAATTTTTTTCAGTTAACTTGTGGTGATTTTTTTTTTTTCCTGACACTGGGGTGGTGGTTCACAAACAGGTCATAACAGCTTTCTAAGTTCTTCAGGTAGAGCCTAGATTATACCAATCACTAACATTTAGAGAGCCCTATAGATTAAGAAAAATAAGAAGACTTTCCTCACTACAGACTTAAACCTGTACAGCCCTGCTGTTTGTCTCCAGTAAGACAGCAATCTTTTACTGTTCTGCTTATTTAAAAATGAAATGGAACAGCAAATCTTCCCTGCAAACTGGGAGATCCTGAGGCTTGGGGGCATATACAGTTAGCATTGAAGATAGCGATGCTGGAGGGCACAGGTCTCCAGCATGTGGATTGATTCTTATAGACAGACACTGCAGCCAAACTGGGGATTATGTGGCTAGATCTAGGTGAACCTGCTTTAGCAGGACTAGATATTCTCTAGAGGTTCCTCCAACCCCTTCCATTCTTTCATTCTATGATTACCAAAGTCTGTGTACTCTCTGAGTTGCCACCTTCTCATCGGTTCAGAGGACAGGCAATTGTTTGACCCTGTGGCAATAACACCAAATGTAATATGTGTCTGATAGTGAAAGAATGAACGGCTTGTTCTCCCAGAAAGAAGAAATATATTTGTGTTGTTTTGCTTTGGTTTTAGGTTTATGAGTTTTTTACTTTGTTTCTTAAAAGTTAAATAGAAAATCTTCTGTGGGTCATTCTAGGCTCTCACAGAAACTTGAATATGCTAAATGAGCGTGGTTCCCTAGCTGAGCCAATAGGCATGGTCAGGCACAGGCAACACTTTTATCCCACGAGAGGGAGGAGGGGTGAATGAGCTACTAGATATAAGCTGAAACAAAGCCATGCTGTCCTTCTGAGTCATTCGCATGCACTGGATGGGTAAGGCTTCCTGCTTCATGAGACACAGAAGTGGGGTCATGATTCTAACAATGGATGCTGGTGAGTTACTTCTTATTAAATTTGCCCTTTATTTTTTTTTCCTGGGAAGTTTCCCCTCCTATTCCACGTTTGAAAAGAAGCTATCTGTAAACTGGGAAGCTGAATTGTTAAGTACTTACTTCAGACTTCCCAAGCAGCGTGCACTTTGTGTTACACTGGTGTTATTTCTTGGCTATTACTCACTGAAGCACATATCCTCTCTTGCAGTGGTATCAAAATTGATACCTTGGTATCGAAAGTTTGTCAGTTAATTTGTACTTCTGTCTTAATTGGGACAGAACCTGTGTTTTGAGAAGTGCATGATGTCTCACTGCCTCTGATAACAGAGGTGGTAGTCTCTGGAAAATACATTCTAGATCTAATATATTGAACTAATACATTGGCTGTGGCTTCCTCTGTTCTGATTACAGAAATTTTGTATTAGGGAAGAAATGGGAAAAAACACTGCGTTTCTGTGGTTCTGTTTTGTGTGTTTGTAGACAAGTCTGGCTTGAAGTCTGTCTAAAAAGAGTGCACACAGGAGTTTGGACTCTCTTTTTCTAAATTAGAAGGGAAAGTGAAATCTTTAACATAGTTCCCTGTGCCATATGGAGAATGAATGCAAACAGTAAGATGTAGAGTTGCTTCTATGAAAGAAACAAGCAGTCCCAGTCCTGCTCTTTGAGAGGGGGTGTGTTTCCATGTCATAACTTGCATCCTTCAAATTCCACAGTAATAAAAAGACCTCTGATTTTAAATGGTTATAGATAGGGCATAAAGCACCAATGGCTGTGCTCTAGCAGCATGCTCACGGCTGCTCTTTCTCTTGCCAGTTGCAAGCATGCCTGCTGCATTTTTAAGAGCTCTGTTGAACTTTTGTCAGCAGTTGCTTCAGCTATTTTTTTCCTGCACAGTGCAGATGCATAATGTGACAAGTTCTACTAGCCATATTCAAAGTGATAAACTTATTCGGGCAGATCTCACTGTTCTGTTTTTCTTTTTGTCACATGCTCAGTTTATTCCACAGTAATGAAAAGCTCACTGTCCCCTGTGCATCTGAATTGATTTGCTTAGGCATTTGCTAGGGCCTAAAGGGAAAACTCTGCATGCCCTCTTCAGTTCTTTGAGACTTCCAGAAGGTGACGCAGCTGGGTTCTTCATGCACAATTTAGAGGAGATTGCAAGCCACTTCATTGAACCCACCTACACTTAATTAAGTTGCTTTGTCATCATCTGTTATATGCTTTGAAAATCAGTTAAAACCCAGGCCTCATAACAGAGATGATAGGATTTCATGCAAGCTCAGAGAAAAGCAGAATGGCACATGGCTGACAATTTTCCATTACTTGGAGGATGATGTTTTTTGCATTTTTCACTCTTTCCTTAGAGTTGTTTCTGGAGGAGACAAATTTCAGGCCTTTTTAAAGCACACGGAGTACCGAAATTAGCAATCCCTTGTCTCCCCACTTCGACGATTAGGACTAGATGCCTAGATGTCATGCTCTGGCAATGTTCGTGATTTACTTGCTTTGCAGCAGATACAGGTACAGGTTTTGCCCACAAGACTTCCCCTTTGAAGCACCAGAGTATGAGTACCACACTGGAGTGGTTTATCCCTTTGTTTTGGAAAGACGGTGGAGACTTTAATAATATATGGTTTAGGGTAAAAACCTCTTTTATTTGTGTATACTTAGGTACTTGTGTTGTGTGGTTTCTTTGCACTGTGAGGAGAACCATAAGGATAATGCTGCTCACCTGTGTTTCACTAGATCCTAACCTGTGTATCTTTTTCTGGAACATTATCATTGCACTAGTGTCCCAGGAACTGCTGGTAGTCCTAGTGATAATATTCAGTTATGTTGACATGCATGCTTACTAAACATAATTTTTGAAAGCTCCCAGTTCTTTAAGATCTTAAATTACAGTAGTAACTACCTAAAAGGAAACCTTGCAATACAAGGATTTATAATAATGAGTTCTAGTACTTCTCAAGTGTATTTAAGTTACAGAAAAAATATGCAAGCTTTTCAGTGCTTTGTGCCTTAATCTGGGACACAGATAGTTTATCTGCTTGCTTTTTTCCCACCTTTTAAAGTTCAGCTGGCTGTCCTTGCAACTATTTGCCTATTTCAGGTTGTGTTTCCATTACAAGTCAAGGCTGATAGTGTGAGGTTTTTTTTTTTAATGAACATCAAATTCTTAAACTGTTTTTTAACAGTACAAACCTTCTGTTCCTTAAGAGAATTCTAAGCATATTTGTACATTTGTTTCAGTTGTTATTAAATGTAATTTGTTCTGCTGCATTGATCTTTGCAGCACTTAATTTCTCACAGGAGTAGGACTAAAAGTTTTGGATGGGAAGAGTGACAAAAAAAAGGAGCTGCAAGACAGGGTTGACAGTGTAATTGGATTTGAAGCAGCTACAGGCTGGGGCTGTTGCAACAGCTGATTTGATCCTTCTGAGTTTCAAGAGCTATTTATGGTAGATTAGCTGTATCAAAGCTCTACTGTTCCAACCATAAAAGGTTGGTCCTATGTGAAGTTGCCACACTGCATTTGGCTTAGTCCTCTGAGATTGGAGAGCCTATAGCTTTTTATGTGGATAAATCCAGTGATGGATGGAAATACTAAAGGCAGATCAAGGAATAACATTGTTGAGGACTTCAGATGGCAGCGAACTCATAAAAGGAGGTTTTCACTAATACATTTTTTTCTCTAATGTTTGGAATCAGCACTTGGATATAGCTCCTGCATATTTACAGCATTTGGTGAACGCATGCTTTTAGGAAAGCGCTGTTCTAAATTTATCTGACTTATCTGAATCATCTTGACTGCACATGTACTTGCCAGCCTTGCATGTTGATATTTGGTAATTTTTGTGAAGTCATTTTTCAGTTTTCCTAACGGGTGAGTGTTCGATCCTTTTGGAAAGGAATCTTAGCTGAAGTGAGAAACTTCTCTAAAACAAGAATTATGAAATTCCTGGCTAAAGAGAGCTTCAGGCATTATCAGTAACTATTTTGAGAAAACTTTGACCCCTTCTGCTGCATCTGTACCTTCTTTATTTCCTTCCTTGTGTAAAGGCAGACAAGTGGATTTTTGTACAGGATTCTGAAGTAAGTAGCACCTCATTTGGAGAGCCTGCACGCAGTCGCTTGAGCCCGTTGTTTGAGAATATTTGTAGCTTTGTCAGGCTGAAATGTGAGTGGGTTTATTCCAGCCTGTGCATGCCAGTCATTCAGCTTTCCTTAAGGCATTTTGTGTTTTTATTCTTGTGGTTTTGCTTGGAGGATGAGTTCATTCTGCTATGAATGGAAAGTCCTGTCGCTGGTTGGTTTGCATGTGAGGTGTCTCTCTCTTTCAGTTTTAATGTGTTAACCTTAGCCACAGTAAGCAGCTATATGAACACTTCTGTGAAAACAACATTTTTCAGCAGTAATTTTCTCTTGTTTAAGAAGTTCTATAAACTCATGTGAATACCATTTTGTTGGATAACAGTTGTTTTTTGAGACTTTGAGTATTCTGAAGAAAGTTTCCTCCAACTTTCTGTTCTCTTATTTTTAAACATTACCAGGACATCACAGGTGAAAGTTACTTAGACTATTTTACCTTCCTCTCTTGCAGCAATATCAGCTGTTAAAGAAATGGAGCATAAAGAACAGGGGAGTAGTAAGAGAAGATCTTGCTTTGAAGATGTTCCAAGGGGTGTATTTGAATGTCTAGAAACACAAGGATCGTGACCTTGTCAAAGAAATAAATTTTCTGGTTTTTCGGTTTCCCTCTATGGAACTGGTAGTTTAAGGTCATCTTCCACTTTCTTTTTATTAGAAATCTGTATTTCTTTGTCAAATGGACCTCGATTTTTTTTTAATCAGAACTATACATACCTGTGCTTTTAGCCTACAGAATGCCAGAAGACAGAACCTGTCTGGAGGGTTACTGTTTAAAAATGATTTTATCAATTTAGGGATAGTTATATTTTATTGGAATAAAGCTCCCCATATATTTAAATAATTAAATAAATATAAAATATAGATTTTTTATATATAAAATATAGATATATAAAAATATTTCTCACACAGAGCTTGTAAGATATACATTTAAATACTTCCATCTACATATGTTATAGGAGATTGTATCTGCAGGTAGAAGAATTCAATGAGGGTTAGAAAGAAAGTGCCCGATAAATATTCTTCAGATAGCCTGTTCAGTTTTGTCTTGGATTAGCAGATGTATACTTCAGCTTAATACCTGACTTTCATTTTTCTGGAAACAATGTAAAAACATTTCAGTCAGTTTAGTAAGCAACATTTTCTTTTATATATGATTTTTTCTTTGCATTTCAAAAAACAAGTTGACATATGAATTGCTCCACCATTTTATCATGGCTGTATTATGCTTCTGTAAACCTGTTAGAAGATGTCAATGCCTTTAAAAAAGACCTCAAAGACATCAGATATGGAGGTTAGGTACCCCAGAATCTGCACAAGAGCAAGAAGGCTCTATTAGAGGTCTTAACTTGAATTTCAGGCTCAAATGTTTTAAGGGCATAATGCAGGAAACATTTTGATTGATGAGAAGTAACAGTATAGGCTTCTCTTTATGCAGCATATGCTTAAATTTGTAAACTTTCTTCTCTGTTATCTCTGGGGATTAGTCAATTTAAGTGTTAGTTCTACCTCTTCCAATAATGTTTTGTCTTGATGGCTTTGCTAAATTACATTTTTGGCAAAAATTTCTAGTGGGGAGGAGGATTTCAGATTTCTGATAGCTTTATTCACCTTCAGACTGTAGCTTTGTACTTGGCATTTCCTTGGTAAGCTCGTTTTACTTGATAGTTTATATGAGACAAAAGTAGTAGGGACAGACAAGTAATTTTAATCTAGCTATGCTATTTTAACTTTTATACAGAGATGATATATCTGTACACAGAGCTCCCCAAAACCATCTAGTTGAGGAAAAGTTAAATAGCAGTACACATTTCTTCACAGCAAGTCAAGGTGGACTCATGAATGGTGAAGTTGAGCCATTTGTGACCATTTCCAGACAGCTCAGAAGAGTCTTTTGCCAGTTTTCTGTGTGGAAAGGGTACGTGTGTTATCCTGTACGCATCGTAACAAAGGATGAGCTGAGTCTTCTCTCTTGTTTAGCTTTAGGTTGATGGAGTGTTATGAAAGCCTTGTATATTCTCAGTATGCTTGTTTATGCAAAACATTTCTTAACAATGTTTAGAATTTGTGAATTTGGGCTTTTTTAAATGCAACATTGTCAATTTCATTGCTTAGTTCACAAGACTGGCTCTTCTCTGTATAGCCATTCATGTGATGAACATAGGTGAAAATTACACAAGCTTGTTTAGTTTAAATTGCCATTGTCAGAGTTCACGTTTGTTCTCCAACACGTTGGTAGTTGTGCATGGCAATTTCACTACAGTTCTAAAGAGGCAAAAGCTTTAGAAGAGTTTGCAGTAACAGAGTGGCTGAAGTGTTATACGCTTTGCAGAGTCATCATGGCTTGCAGAATGTTTTCTTGCTGAATGCATAGGCTTCTGTTTCTCCATGGAGAAGCCTCCAAATGTGCTCTCAAAGGAAGCAGAGGCCAAAATACTCTCCACTAATTAAGTCATTTTTTTTTGTTACTTTCCAAACTAGACAGTTTAGAGTTAACAGGCACATTGGAAGGTCGTGATTTTTAATGAGCAAAACGTGTCTTAGTTGGAATCTGCCTTAAGCAGATAAGAATGCATTGGGTAACTGGTGATAAAAATGCTTCTGATGTCACTTGCTCACATGGTAGTGTGTTGAAGGGAGATTCTCAGTAGACAGAGTAGAGCAATTATGCATGTTAAGGCTTTTCTGATTTTATTTGTATTTAGTTGATGGGGTGGTCTGTCTTTGCTTTAATGATGCCAGTTTTCAGAGTGAAAAAAAAAACTACAATAATAGAAAAAAATCTTAGTCTGTGAAGTAAGGCTTCAAAGACCCAGATTAAAATAATCCATATTTCTGGGGTTACCTGTCTTCAGGTATACAAAAATGCATTATCATGAACTTGGACATGAAGCATCGTGTTTTAATAACTAAGGCTAGGTACATTTCTAAAAGGACTTCAGGTTTCATCAGACTGTTACATAGGAAGTGTGTAATTTCCCAACAGAATTGAGCCATTTGATGCTGAAAGCTGCTATGCTGTTACTAGTGGTCTGTTACAAAGGATCTGGGTTCAGGTGTTAGCTGAGAGATTTTGTGCCAAGTACTGCGAGAAGTTAATAGTACTTCCATGGAGTTAATGACTGCCAAATGTGCTCCTCGAAGCTTATACCTGTAAAACTCTTGGCAGTGAACAAAGATCTGCAGGATTTCATTCTTGTTCCATCATATCAGCCTTAGATTTAGACAAAATTACTGTCTGTTCTCTAAAATAAGCAAAGCTAGCACTGTCTCCTGTTAGATTGCTGCAGGAGGAGGGAAGAGTGTGGAGTAGTGTTTCAAAACAGTTGCACCAAATGATCTAGGGAATATGCAAGGTCTATGTGCTTCACATGTGACTTTTCAATCTTGCCCTCTCTGACAGGAAGCCCAGTCAAGCCTCAGAGACAGCTAGAATAATTATCTAAGTCTTAGAAAATAATTGCCCCAGCTGTTTATATTAGGGTAAAAAATGGACAGTATTTCAATTTCATTTTCCATTAAGTGCCAACTGGCCCCAAAACCAAAGTAAGACCCTACTGGAATCAACATTTCAGGCAGCTGTTGGCACTCCAGTGGTGACTAGGGGTTGGTAATGCTAACCCTCTATCCTCAAGTCAGCTCTGGTAGTTGAGAAACCTGGGTTCACTTGGCTTTTAATATCAGTTGCCATAACACCTGCCTGCCTTCCTTCAGTGTCTAATAAAAAAAACTTGCCTGATGTGTTAACACAGGCAGCTGGAGCTGAACTGAGGCATTTGTTCCTCCAGCAGCATTGGATTTCACTTTTTCTTCCTCTTTGTTGTGAAGACAAGTAGCTATTTTATGCAGTGAGTAGAGCTAACCTTGAATGAGATTTCTGATTGTAGTCAAACCATCAAGAGTGTATAACTCATTTGAAAGAAATAGACCCAAAGATTCAATGGTGATAATCCTAAGCAACATGATAAACTCTGGAATTCGGGGGAAATGAAGCTTTCTGCATGCCTTAACAACCATAGCTAGACTTAGTTTATACTAAAAACTACTGTAAACAAAAAACATATGCCAACTCCCTGAATTGTGCTCAGTGAAACCTGTATGAATTGTACAAGCTGACTTGGAAAACTTAGCTCAACCCCCATCCCTTCATTCTAATCAGATAGTGTAAGGGTGGTCTTTGCCATCAAGGAATCTTTACAGTCACAGCTGGAGGTTGTGTTTCAGAATGGGAAACTACGTTTTGTAACTGTAAAATGAACTGAAGGCTTTACAGGCTGCATTACAGTTACAAGTTCAAATACCAAATTCTCAGGTTGAGGTTTCATGTGTTTTCTTCCATTTCTTATTAAATTCTTAGAAAAAACCTATACCTTATAAAACAGCACAGAATACGTTTTGGGTATAGACCTCTACATAGTTAATGGTACACAGATATCTAAAGGTATGCTAAAGGTAGTTGTGGCAGATGCAATTTTAATATTGTCAAAATCTGTTTGTCCGTTTATATGTGCAAATATTGGTGTTAGGTGTGTTATAACAATTGCTTTCTTAGTATTTAGGTGAGGTGAGTCCTGCCTCAGCCACTGAACTGAGCAATTAATACAAAAATGTTCCTATACCTCTGCAAAATAATCAAGAATATTGCATTTCAGTCAACCTTAACAGTTGTACTGTGAATGAACCAAACCATTAAAAGGTTTTTTTTATGGTCAGTTCTGCTTATATTGCTATCATATTGACTTGTTCTTCAACTGGTTGCAGTTATTTTGTACCTGAAACAGCAATGAATGAGAACTTCTGGAAGAAATGTATTCTGTTTGCAAACATTGTTTGTATTTGGTGTTTGCACAACTTTGATTTTGTTGTTGAAATTTCTAGAAAGGATAAGGGGTTTTTGGCTTATTAGAAAGACTAACAACTAACCATTTGCATGTAGGAGTCTACACCAAGCCTTATTCTAGGTACTGATTGCTATGTGTATTTGAAGAGCAAGCTGTGCAGCCAGAGATCCCACAGAGATGGATATGGGGTATTTAAGCTGTAGAAAGCTTGGTTAGGTTCGTTGAAAGAATATCAAAGAAATGATTGTCTTGAAGTATTTCAGACCTTCAGAAAAAGAGATCTGGTGATTATATGCTTAAATGTTGGGCCAGGTAAGAGAGATAAGTGTTCAGCTCAGGGGAGCTCTGTTAACTTCGAGTTGTGAAGTTAAAAAAGCGGCTCCTATACATGCAAATAGTTGGTGTTTGTCTTCTGACCAGAGGCTGGAAGCCTTTGCTACTCAGTCATTAGATGAAGTCACAACCCTTTATGTGTAAGGGTTCTGTTTAGGTGGGCACAGGAAAAATGATCTATCCTGGCACTTGTTCAGAGCTATAAAGGCTCTTAATTTTTCCAGTGTTAATCATGTTTTGGACTCTTTGGATTATGTATGTTTGCTGGCTATAAGGATTCGTAATGGTTGAGTCAATGGAGAAAACATAGCATCGACACACTTCAGTCCAACATTTTGTTCTCTGAGCAAGTAACGTGTGCCAGACATATTAACTAGGAGGATTTATAGCAATTACTAATGGCAGAAAAACATAACATCATCAATAAGGCTTTGTGTTCTTCATAACTGCCCTGCTTTAAAACAGAGAGGTCAAGAGCAGCCTTGCTGTTCACTTTCTCGTAGGCTGGTGTGTAGGACTGTCTTGAAATGGGTTCAGCTGGTGAGTTTCAAATTCAGGTCTCCTCATTTCTTTTTTAAATGCCTAGGCAAGTCAGACACTTTTTGATGAGGCTGATCCCTTGCTTTCCTGCTGCTGTCAGGGATGATGGTTGTTGTCCCACCTATGTTAGACATTCAAGCACACATAGTTTACCGTGTTTCTGCTAATGTTGAAGGCTAGGGATAACAAGTTCTTCTGAGTCCTTTAGGCACCTGGTGATTTGGAATGACAGATGGGAGCGGTGGAATTGGCAACATTGCTTTAAAACAGTAGTTTAGGAATCCCTTTCAGTCACCATCCTTTTCACAGTTTGATTCTGAACTACTCTGTTCATGTGCATCAGTTGGCTACATGGTCTCACAGACAAACTGCTCTGAGAAGATGTATTTCTTTTTTTTCCCCTTTTCCTCTTTCTCCTGGGGTTCCCCAGGCTTGCTCACCTGTGCCAGTGTGGGTGCTGATTTAGTAGGGGAGTGAGGGTTTGAAAGGAGCTGCTCAGTGTGCGAGTGAGAATGAAGGACAGATGAGAAGGGAACACTGTGTTGGCTCTGGTTAGATGGCAGGAGAAGGCACAAAAACTAGGGCCATATGAGCTGTGAAGTACCTCAGTGCTTTGTATTGCTTTCACCATGTTAAGTGCTCTGTCAGTGTTTAAATATTTGCTGCTCAAGGTCTGTCATACTGTGTTCATGATAGCCTGTTTGTTTGATTTAGAGGCTTAAACAAGCCACAAGAAGGCAGGTAGAAGTGTGTTGTGCTACTATTCTTATGGCATGTAGAACTTCTTGTTTTAAGGCACCATATTGATTCTGGGACAGCACCTACTGCTTTTCCTTCTAGCCTAGTGTTTAGATTGCCTGGTTACCTACTTGTGCCTGTGCTATGCTTCTGAAAGAGCATTTAAGTCTGAACAGTCTTCTACTTGAAATTAGTTAGTTCTGCACCTTATATTTGAGATATAAGTAAACTTTTGTCGTGAATTACAAAGGCTTCCTTACTGCCTGTGCTGGGACATTACTTAAGTAAACATAGGTGTAAGTAAAGCTAGGGCCTGATTTTGAAGTGTGACTACAAAAGACTAATGTTTGATATGGGAGTATATTCACAGCTTGATGGAAGCCAGCATATGAGCAGCTATAGTGAAACATATGGATGAATATTTCTGAATTAAGCCCAGGGCCAATAATCAAGTAGACTTTTAGGAGTGACTTGCAATTGCCCGTGTTGATGCGAGACTGAATGCAGACAAAAAAATGACATGACAACACCACTCTGTGGAAGTAATTCTATGGGAAAAAAAGTGACTCCACGCACACTCCTCTTGGCAAACACTTAATCAAGAGCTGTTAGGCTTAGTCACCCTGGCTTGTCTTGCTGGTGTCACAGTCAGCCTTGAACAGCAGATGACTTGCTCCCTATGCAAGACTTTGGAGGGACAGAGAGAGAGAACTGAAAGTAGGAGTTGAGAGAAATGAAGGATGAGGGACCAGACTTTCAGACTGCAACCTAGAGCTGATTTCAAGGAGTACCAAGGAAAGTACTTGGAGAAGAGGATCTCTCTCATGCTTTTGTTTTTACTATCTTGATTGGATAAATGGGCTAGTTTAAACAGGATCTTGACCTCTCTGTGGAGAATAGACAGCATTTATATGCTGGGATAATAGTCTAAGATTTAATCTGAGTATTGCATCATGAGATTACCCCCAGGAGGTGTAAATGACTAGTTCTTGACATAACTTGCATGTTTTGCACCCTGACAATGCCTTGTTCCTTAACTCCGGTTGTATTATTACTTATTCAACTCTTTGATTCAGCGGCTGTGAAAATGCAGCCCGCTGCTCAGTGTAACAAATGGTTTGAGTTGAAATCAAATCAGGATTGATTAACACTATAATATTGCTTCTCTCTTGCAGCCTATGACAGGTAATTGAATTGCCAGGTAACTTTCTGTTCTTTGCATTGCTTTCACAAACATGTATTTTTGTTCTCCCTATTAGCAGGGGACCAAAACTTAAAGAGTGGCTGTTGCATATTTCAAGTTCCATAGGCTGAAACCTGACTATGAAAGCTTATGCAGCCGAGATGCATCTTTCTACCTGCAAAAGGGATGTTTTACTGCAGCTTTTGCTGGGCAAATATGTGAATCTTCCTGACACAGAAGAGTAATTTTGTCCATTCTCTGGAGGTTGTGTATTCAGTAGAGTACTTGGTGGTACTACTCCCATGGCCATTAAGCTGTACTCTCTGTGGGTGGTCTGACAAGGCAGACAAGCTCTAAACGTTTTGAAATATTTACATAATTCAGGGCCCTGGTCAACATGGTTGTATATCAATACAAGAGTATTGGGTGGAAAAAAATATTGGGCATTCAGATTTACCCAGCCCATCATGTTTTTCCTTCTAGTTGAAAGTCCATCCTGCAATCACCTGCCAAGCATTAAAACTGTTTAGCTTTAAGAGTTGACAGCTACTCAAGCCTGGTTTTGTTGCAGGCTAGAGCTTGTAAGTCATAAAATAAATAAACAGAGCAGAGTTTTGCAGGGTAGACTTCATTTGGGTTTTATTTCCCTCCTCCTTTTAGAGCTCCTAGAAAAGCAAAAATTGAAGTCTTAGCTCAGGGATTCTTGAAGTAAATTATTTTGGCCTTCTGTTGTTGTAGTAACAACAAACTCCCCACATTCTGCTTCTAAAAGAGTTGTCTTATAAATGAGATGTCCCCCTTCCCCCTTCACCACAAAGGATCTATCCCAGTTAGGGCAATCAGGCTGCTTGTGACTTTCACAATAGTTCTTTGTGTTCTGAGGATGTTGCATAAATTACTCTCTCCTCCCCAAAGAAGACTGGGAAATTAAAAAACAAGACCTAATAGCCTGGTTTCTCTACAGAAGCAAACGAGAAGTACTGTAATTCAAGCACAGTGATGCTGTGATAGCTGTACTCTGACCCATGGCCAGGACTGCCTGTAGTGCCAAGCTTTTCACCAGGTTTTGATATGAATTTACAGTTCTATTCCCAAACTTGATTCTCTGGCCAGAGCTTTGGCCTGGAAGCTAGAGGAAGCATCAAGTGAAAAATTGCAAGTGATGATGTTCTGTAAAGCCATTTTATTTATGATACTTCAAGCTTTCTAGCCAATAGACCATTGTATCAGTCACAATTTTAACCTTTCCCTTTTTAAAACAGGATCATGATTACATCCTTCATAACTTCTGACCTTTCTTCTTTACTGTCTCAGTTGCTGGTCTCCAATTTCCCTTCCCTTTCTCTTCAAGGATTATACTTTTTAAATTACTTAACTAGTGTTTTTATCTGCATTTCCCTCTCCCTTTTTCTCCTGCTAACCTATCTTGAGGTTCCATTTGGTGGAGACACTTTTAAATATTGCATTTGCGAAATGGTACTGTTGCAAGTGGCTTCCAAACTCAGAACTTTTCATTGTTTTGTAAATATTTAGAGCAGAAACAGAAAGCAGAAGCTTTGACTGCAGTTATTTACGACAGATCAAACCTCTTGCTGCTTTTGTTCTGAAGTGATGGTGATAAGGGGAAAATCACATAATTGCATCAATTCTTCTAAGGTAAGATTTGAGGATGTCTTCAGAAAGAGCTATTTAAATCAGTTTTGTTAGGAAACAACAAAATCAGTTCTGAGCTTTACTGATCTGCTTCTACTGATGAAGAAGTGTAGCCAAGGAACATATATGAGAAATGACAAATACTGTTTGCCTTTCTAGTTTTGCTTTCCACTTTGTATGAATGTTAGGAGGAAGCTTCTAAACAATTTACTAAAAATACACCCAGCTGAACATTTAACATATCCTTCAGTTTCACATGCCATACAAACTGTGCTCTAAATATTTGATGGTCGATTCAAGTTCACAAGAGCTTTTAGATCTACCTAAACTATGAACTTTTATTGAGCTCTTATTTCAAAACTGGAGATGTTTTACATCTGGGGATGGTTGAGTCATACATCTGTGAAATGAAGTAATTCCAAGCCAGTAGTTTAAAACTGCAGTACTGTCATAGTTCTGAACAAAAAAAAAAAGAAACAACTGTCAAAGCAGTTATACATTTTGGTACAGAAGAAATGTTTATGCCTCTTGGTAATGGAATAATGTGTCACAAACTTTTTTTAGCTGTTGCAGTGCGCCGCTATCATCAGTTGTTGCACTTGCTGAAGCAAGCTGACTGTGCAAAATAGTTGCCTGTACACATAAACACTCTGTGGTTTGGACTACTATTCTCTCATATAGAAGCAATCTTTGAAGGGCTGGTTGTCATGTGCTTGACTTGTAATTCCAGTGACATGTAGGAGGAGATAAGGGAGAAATGGATTTTATAGCCTAGAAATGATGAGGAAGAAACATCACATCCAGTGGAGGGATTAATAGGCATCTTTAGTACTAGCTCTTGGATGTCATATCTGCAGTGTCCCTTAATCTCTATGAAATGACCTATATGGTTGGACCAACTGCAGCCTTGTTGCACTTTTTGACAGCATAAAATTAGCTTGTAATAAATGTGCTTAGGAAGCAGCAGGAATAATGGAACCTATTTGGGACCTGACGTGCTGTTGGATTTTCATAAATCCCTGGAAGTGTAATACTGGCAAATGAATATTCATTAACCACGCTATTAAAATTTTAAGAGAACCTTGAGGGGATGATGATGTCAGACTCTGAATTAATTATAAAGATGGTAAAATTCTTGGCTAACTAGGCTGAACACATATAGTTCACAACAGTTTTTACACAATATAACAATCAGAGGGAGCCACAACGTTGCCTGTAGGTTCTGAAGCTCTTGATGTATTCCCTGAACTGAAGTCTACCAGTGTAGGAAAGAACTATTTACATTCAACTACTGTGGGAATAAATCAGTTTCAAGTAGTTGAGTTGGTGATTGCTTCTTTTGTACTTATTTCTGTTATGGAATTGGTCCCAATTTCTGGCTTGCTTGCCATAAAATACCCTGCTGGGCTGGGAAGCATGTGGTGGCTCTCTTGAATTGCTAGTTGTTAAAAGCAATCTGTGGCATTCACTAGACTTATTAGGAGTGGATACGAATACTACAGTAACTTTACTTACCTAAGGTAGCAATCAGTGTTGAGGATCATTGTGTTAAGAGACTCTGTTCCTCTTGAGAGATATGAAAAATATCTGATTTCTGTTTCATATGATAGCAGGATATTATAATGCTTTCACAATTGCTGAGGGATTGGAGAGAGCTGCAGAGGTCACAGTTCTAGTCCTACTCAACAGAAATGAACTGAAAAATCACTTAACTTTTGTTGCTGGTTGGTGTGCTCTTATTTTTTTCTAATGCATTTTTCCACAGTGTCTATTGAAATGTCAGAAGAAATGCTAAAGCAAATCCTTTGTACACGTGCTTGTAAGAGTATGATGGGCAAAAATAAGTGTACATGATTCTAGCTACCCTGGACTCAGGATAGGTAAAATCCTAAGTTTTAGGACCCTATTGAAATTGTTATTATTCCACTTCAAATAATACCTGCTTGTTTTTTTAAATAAAAAGGGTGAAAAGCCATGTTACTGCATTTCTTGGATCATGATCTCCAAGACAAGTCCCTTTTAACAATGCAACCTGTAGGAGGAAGAGAAGCAAAATAATGCTTGGAATGTGTTTTGGATGTGATCTAAAGCAAAATCTAAACCAAACCAGTAATTTGTTTTGGTCAAGGAACTAAAATAGCTGATCATCTCCTTCCTATTACCAGAGCAAGGAACAGTAAACAATATAAACATAGATAAAGCAGTCTTAAATCCCAGCAAAAAACTGTGAAAACAACTGTGAATATGAAAACATGCTAAATAAGCTTTTGAAGATTTGGGAGGATTTAGAAAATTATTCCAATGTGTTTTGAAATTGAAGTCTTTCTTCTTAAAATGCAGTTCTTCAGCAGTCAGTAAATCTAATAGAGATGCTATATGACCATAAAAATGTAAAATCTCTTCCATTTTGAAATATACTTTCTCAGCAATAATGCTCCCAAGAGCTCTCACCAGCTGGGGGATGTGCAACAGGAAATCACTAACGTTTGTTGTGTTACATGTGAGATGTGCTGCAATTTTGAGAGAAGAAGAATCACTTACTAACCTCAGCTTTTGGCAGCCCTTTTGTAGGGTGACTAAAAAGGCAGTATCTGCTTTTGGGTGTGAAACACAGGCTGCCTTTTGGACAGAAGCCTTCGGAGTCCTCTGAGAGTAAAACTCGTTTATCACTTACTTAATCTTACAGTTTGGTTAAGTAAGCATGAATTCTTCCACACTTACTGTTCAGTCTTGAGTCCTTTTGCTACTATGGACTTGTGCCACAGAAACTGTCTTTCCCCCACCTACCCACTCCTGCTTTAAAGTTGCTGTAACTGTGAGGCCTCTCTATATGAGATGAGACAGGATAAATAAAAATACACAGTTGCAAAATGTGTTTCATGATGGGAAACAAGTCTTTTCTGGAGGAGAGCTTTTTGAATATAACTTGCAGGCAGCAAAGTTGTGTTGATTGCATCCTTGCAGGAGACAGCAAGGCCACTTGCCACAGAGGAAGAACTGAACAGATGCCAAACCTTCATCACAAGTCTGTCCTCTGGAAATAAAAGCCTTGTTTATTTAAGTCCAGGCTTTTTCCTTAGCAAATTCTTTTTTTTTTTTTTTTAGTGGCTACTTCCCCTTCTTTCTCCCATAGTTGCCTTGTTGTTATGCTGCTATTGTATTTGGTTTTCTTGCTTAAGTTGTTCAGACCTTCTAGGTAGGCAGTTGCATTTTCATGCAGATGCAGACCATAACTGGTTCAAGAGATTCTCTGGGTACCCTTCTAAGGTGAGCAGTAACCACAAGTCTAAAGACTGATACAGTCAAATCATCCATCCACCAAAAGATGGGTGCAAATGGTTTATTTCATCGAAGCCAGGAGTTTAGGTGAACATAGGTCTAGAAAGGTTGGAAGTAAGAGACTAGCTTGGTGGTTGATGTTTCACTCAGCACCAGTGCTAGGCATCTGCAATGAAGTTTTTTTTTTTTTTTTTCTCAGCTCAACAGCCCTGAGCCAAGGCTCCAGGAGGAGCACAGGGGATAATCCAAGCTAAGAATTGTGCAGAATGTGAACTTTAACTTTGGGAACAAAAGTTCGTTCTCTGGGGAAGATAAAACTACCTTTAAATAGATAACCTCCTTTTTTTGTTTTGCTCTAATGCCTTTTTGTATAGTTTCTGTATTTGACCTCGGTAATACCTGAGAGGAAGAAGATGAGGAAGAAAACCTGAATAGAACTTGATCAAGTGGGGTTTTTTTTAGGAAAAACAAACAAAGAAAAATTGCTGAAGATATTGGTAGCTTTCCTAGTTGGGAATTGGTCTTAGTGTGAGAGAAAGCAGAATGGAGAAAGGAAATGCGAACAGATCCTGATGTTGCAGTTAAGAGTGGGCTTTACCTTCAAAATCCTGGGGTCTCCTCATGTGGTCTCCTCTGCTGCTAACATTCCTGAGACTCCTGGGAGGCATGACTGTCAGAAAGAGGGTTGGCTTCAAGTTTTAGCTCCATTTATTTTTGTCAAAGTGGGCTGATCAGTGCCTGTGTAAAAATAGTCTTTTCTCCGTGTCTGTGGGAAGAAACGGGATGTGATCTCAAGGAGCCATCTTGCAGGTATTGCAGCAAACAGATGAGGACTAACACCAGTGTGTGAGCTGCATCTTATGCCTGTATTTTGATGCATTGATGGTGCCCAGTGTGAAGCTTTATGTCCAGTACCTGAGTTAGCTCCAAGTCTTCCTCTCATTCATAACCAGTGCTGCTGAGCATTTCATGTGACTGCGCCCTCTTATCTGGAGCTAGTCCTTGCTCTCAAGAGCAAATACGTTGCAGTCCTGAAGATAGCACTGTGATACAGGCAATAAGTGTCCTAAAGAGTAAACTGTGTAAGCTTAAAGCTTTGCAGGATTTATATGGGACTCTGGGCTCTGCTTAAAAGCAGACACTAGAATTCTCCTCTTTCCTTTAACCTTTAATAAGCAGTTATGAAGGGCTTTTGGTTATTTGCTTTTTCAGACTGTAAACTCTGCTTTTGTTTTCATGCAGGGACAGTTAGAGGAGCATATGGCTCTATTGGTTCTGCAGGGCTGACACTCATTTTTCCAAGTTGTTAGTTTGCATGTGGCCAGGCAGCATTTATGAAAAAGCCCTGCCCTGCCTGCTCCGGCATTGTTTCCAAATAAAGACATGTCTGAAAGGGGAGCTAAGCCTCCAACTGCCAGACCTTAAAGAGGTGATTTATCTGCAGCAAACTGATCCTCCATCATCTCCCCTTCCTTTTCTCAAACTAAGTGAAAAAGTTGTTTTAATTGTTAAATCGTGTGAACTGTTTGTTTTTACACTCATGCTCTGTGGCAGAAAGTTTAGGAACTTGACCATCAGCTCTGGATTCACCTCAACCTTATCAAACTGTCCAATCACTAAATTTTTGTTACATTTAGAGTAGTTTAAACAGAATATGCTGGTGTTCTGGAAAGTATTTCATAAGTGAGCCTTTCTTTGCATATAAACTCTTATCTATGTGATAAGTGGAGAAGTTGAATGGCTACCTTTATAATGCAAGTTGAGTGACTTTGTTTTTTATGATTTCTTAAGTCAGAAATTCTCCTTTATCAAGGTTTAGTACAAGTTTGAAGTGACATACTGGTGTTTTGCCATGTATGATCAAAGGACATAGCTAACAAGAGGCTGTTAGGAAGAGGTAATTTATTAGACCAGCTGGTATGGGGGGAAAAAATGAGACAAGCTTGCAGGCACACCAGCACTTCCATCAGGTCTGAAATAGAAACAGTGATTTCAAGGTTAAACAGAAGTTATTAAATTGAGTAGTTTTTTGTTTGGACATGAATTGAACTGTCAAATAAGAGGTTGCTGGTACAATATTCCTTCAGTGGAGGGCGGAGGCTGAGAAGATAATTGTTTACCTGGAGAAAGAAATAGGGAGTTTATAACCTGTTAAACAGGGGAAGGCTATGAAGCCAGTACCTGATGACTGCTCTCTGTATCTAGGGGAATTAAGAAATTGTTAGTTCGTTGTCTTCCCTTTGGAAAATTTTATTTGTACGGGGTTTTTTGATACTCGAGATTGCAGGATCAGTCATTTGTAGTCAAACAGCCAGGTTTACATAAAGGAACTTCATCAGGCAAATCCTAGTTTCAGGCGCTCTTAGTCAACTGGCTTCCATCCCTAGCCTATACTGCTAACTTTAAAAGTTACCTAGTAGCCAATTTATTGTTTTATCTCTGTTTTCTTTTATTTCGAAAGCTCAAAGTATTTATTTCCAAAATCAGATCAAATGTATTCGAACAAGAAGCTCTGAATTTCAGTGTTTGTGTGGTTTTTTTTAATCTGTACTTTTCCCCAAGCAGAAACAAAATTCAGACTTGAAATCTTGATAATGGTTTTTAATGCTTTGCAGAACAACAGATGCTTGGCCTGTGCTGTTAATATAGCTGGCAGTGTGCTGGTTTTAAGCTTTGAATTGGGATGTTTCATCAAGATGGTTGTTTCAATACACATCTGATGATGCACAGTTCAAGAGCAGAGGAAAACCATGTGGTGCTCCTTTTCTAAAGCTGTTCTCTCTTTTTCTGTAGTGCTGGAACCTAAAGTGATTAATACTATAGTTAAAGCAGTGTCAGGTTAAACATACTAAAGAAGAAGTCATTGTCTTCTAACTTGCTTGTCTGACATCTTTTTAATGGTCTGTCTGTATAAATGCCCTCAAAATTCATCTCCATATATATTAGGTTTTTTTAAAGTTATGTGTTTGTAATGCAAAACTGACAATATCAGTTACAATGCTCAAAACGATTGATACTGTTTGAATGGTGTCTGGAGTCCCAGGAAACAGCCTGTTCTCTTTTTTTCCCCCCTAAGTCCCACTGCTGCATGGTAAAACGGCAGAGTTGTTTACTCAGCTGTGTCCTGTTAGTAGCACAGGGGCTGGATAGGTAACCCTTGCATTTAACCCAAGCTCTGGGTAGGTGCAGGAGGTCAGAAAAGCTTAATCTAATTTAGATAAATTACTTAACAGGAAAGGAGTGTAGCTGTGCTAGCATTTGTCTTTCTCTGCCACCAGCCAACTTCCTCCAACCTGCTGAACCAACTGTTTGAAAAAGATGTCACGTAGTGTGAGCAGCTTAACAGCCAGTAGGGACATACTGAGAGAGACAGCAGCATCTTCTGTGATTCTTGGTGTTTTAGGCTATGGCCTATCTGTGTCTCAGCTTCCTTGAAGGCAACTTTACAGAAAGTTTCAAAGATTGAAGTATGTTAAAATAACCTTTTCACATGGTGCTTCAGTCACATAAACCTTTTGGTCACACGCCTGACATTGGAGTAAAGGATTTTGTGGTTTTGCTGTCAAATTTTTCAATGATTTGCTTGTAATGAGTTGTGAATGCCCCCCACCACTACCACTTTAGCTCAGTAGTAACACCACTGCTTTAGCAACCTGTCTTACGTTTTCAGGAAATCTTCTGAGACTCCTAAGTTGGACACCAAGTCACTCGTAAGACTGGTCTTGAGTCATTACATGGCT
The DNA here is from genome assembly GCA_013401255.1 of Urocolius indicus. Lineage (NCBI taxonomy): Eukaryota > Metazoa > Chordata > Aves > Coliiformes > Coliidae > Urocolius > Urocolius indicus. The sequence goes on along the minus strand of WBNH01000436.1, from coordinate 157,656 downwards.
TGAGTATGGTCTCTGTGTAGCAAGTTCACACAGAAACTTATATTAGAAGCTAAAACTAATATAATGATTTAATATTTGACTAAAAAAAGAGGCAGCAGCACCAGGCATTCAAATAATTTTTGGTGTGAAACAAGTTACAGAAACAATTAACAGAGTGTAGTGGTTCAGTTCTGACAGATAAGGACTTTGTGTGTACTTTGGCTGTGCATTGTGTAAGGAGCTTTTATTTATAGCAAAGGTAGTCAACATGCTCTATGAAATTATAACAAGAGTAATTGTAGGACCCTATCCTGATGCATTAGTACTACCAGTGCTTGGAAAAAGAGCAAATAAACTGGCATATAATGATAGGATTAAAAATGGGGAGGGGAAGAAAGGTCTTTATAGCTATTTCAGTATATATGTTATTCTGACATAGTGGAACCCCAAATATGTTCCAGGTTGTTCTTGCCATCTTATTTTGCAAACCCCATCTCTTTGACTTCCTTTCATTTTATCTTGCTAAGTCCTGCTGCGATCTCTAAATGTGAAAACAGAAGCCCACACTAGTTTATTTTCTTGACAATCTAAGATATTAAAGGAAAAAAGAGGGAAAATGTCTATGAACAAGAGCAGTTAAGACTTAGGATAAGGAAATAGACATCAAATGTAAATTTTCTTTTTCTGAGGAGGATAAATTTGTTACATTAACAATATATGTTACTGGATGTTCCTTTTAAGATACTTGCCACAAAGTAATAAATGTGGAAAACTCTCAGTGGCATGCTTCATCCACTAGAAAAAAGGCACCACAACTAGTAGTTTATCACTAACACAGAGAAACAACTGCTTGACTTCTTAAATTAAACAAGGCAGTGGTCTATGGTGCTGTAGGCTTCTGGCATTCCTGATGCTGATTTCACCTTGGCATCCCTTAGTCTCCTCTATCTTCCCTGCCTATGTTTGGAAGTAATTTTTTAAGGTAACTTACCAAGCTGCCTGTCTTCTGCTTCTTTTTACTTCTTGATTACAGAACAGGTAAATAAGACCTTCTCAATCAAGAGTTCTGTGTTTATTCTAACAGAAAATTTTCTTATAGTCAATAGATGACCAAAAAAATCTAAAAAAACCCAGCCAAAAACTTTTATCCTGTGAGCCCTCTGTAAAATCTGGTTTCTGTGCAGATGGCTTTTACATGCCCTCAGATCCCTGAAATATCAGAAACTAGATGTTCCTCATGACCTGCAAAAAATACAGGTAATTCTTGGCAAACAAAAAGCTCCCCAAAATGCAACTAGTTGAGAACTTATGTATACCAAACTGTTTAACAAAATACATTCACACACACCTCCCTATAGCATTGAGGGAAGAAAGTGAGAATTTGATTACAAAAATGAAGTTATGCTTTCCAAGTGAATTCACTATCTAGTGTCCCCTCTAGGAGCAATCCTTTAGTTTTTGTTCAGCCTTCATTAAATAGCATTCTAATGCTCTAGATCTCCTTGGATAGGATTTTGTTATTTCACTGCATATTGTGAGCTAATGCAACTCCGGGACTTACTCCAATTTCTGGTGTCTTGACATATAGACTTTGGGTATAAACTGCTGATCATGGATTCCAACTTCCCTGGAAACAAGAACGAAGAGCTGAAGAAAATGCCGTAGCTTTTCACAGTGACCTCACACATGGCTGCATGCTGTCAGGATGTTTAAGTTTCTTGTACTGGGTTTTAATGCAGGCATTCTTTCCATGGGAGTTTAAAATACTGCTGTAATTTGACTTAATGCCATTGGCAAGCAACACACTTAGAAGATAGTCTGAATGTCTGAAATTGACTGAGCTTTTTTCTGTTTACTTGACAATTTAAGAAATTGATTAGTTTTTTAAAGTCACAGCAAAATATGTATATCTTGAAATGCAATACAAATTGTTGAACCATTTATTTAGAGAATCTGGTGCATTACCTAGCTCTTTCACTGCTTTTTTCACTTTTTTCCTTTAGTACTTAGAAAAGTCAGGCCAGGTGTAGAAAGGCAGTGAAGAAAACAAGAAAGCAAGCACCTTGCTTGGACTTCAAAGTCCTTTGTGTAGAGTACTGATATATAACTTAATAGTGAATGTGCCAGTAGTGCTGGTGTGCTGAAATAAACTTCCCAAATGTCTCCTGGAGGTTCCCTGTTGTAGGAAGGACTATTTTCATGTCATAAGAATACATTTCTGCAGACTTTATGAACAGGGCACTGTGCTGACTGTAAACTTTGTGCATTTCAGTGAATTTATTGGGTACTTGTCCCATACTTCTTCTGTTGCCAAAGCTCATGCAGAATTGCTGATTATTGTTTGGATCACAGACCATGGGTCCAGCATCAGCTGTGGCTGTGGGATCTCTGGCGATGATGGGGCATTTTAACAATGAAGCTTTCAGGGTCCATGCACCTCAAAATTCCCCAAGGCTTGTGTCATCTCGTTGCTCCTGAGAACTGCAAAGTTGTTCATTTGGAGAGAGTGTGGTGTAGGTGGTAAAGTCTTGCTGCAGAAATTGCCCTGTTTCCCTGCTGGGTTTTGCAACCCCCAGAGCTCTGCTCTCCTGTAGCAGCTGAATGTATCATTGCTGCCTTGTCTGAGTTAGCTGAACATTTAGCTCAGCACTAGGCTGCCTTTGCACATGACAGGCCCCTAGTGACTGAGGATTTTGTAGCATCACCTGGCACAGGGCTCTGTCCCACACTGACCTACTGGCTAAGAATCATTGCACTGTGCATGAAATCTGTGATTTCAGTGAGAAACCACCACTGAAGAGTAGTGTATTTACCTTACTTTTGGAAAAATACTGCTGTAGGTATATTTTCAAAATGTGAGTTGTAAGGCCTGCTTTGCAAGGACCTAGTCCAACATGCTTTCTGTAACTGGCTGTTAGTGTACCACTGTAATAACCAATGACCATCAAGACAGCTAGGGAGTCCATTCTTTCCAATTCCAGTTTGTTTAAGCTGCCTGTCTCTTTTCTCTTTTAAGAGGTGTCTATTTTTTTTCCATTACACATGCTTAATGCCTCTCTTCAAACAGTACAGCATTCCTTTGATGCTATTCATGGGATAAATAAGTTGACCGATGAAGGAAATTTACCTGCAAATGAAAAGTATCCAAGACTATCAGTAGGCTTATACTATCACTCTACTTATTGGCCTGCTCTGTAGTGTGCTGCTGAAGTTAAGCTTTTTGTGTTCCAGAGGGGTTCATCTCTCACAAATGCACATCCATAGTTTCCCAAGTGCAGATCTTACCTAGTAAAAGGGAGAGCAAGTATCAAGTCTACTAAATTTGACAGCCCTTTGCTGAAGCCTCCTGGAGAACAACAAAACCCTGCTCAAGAAGGTGGCCTGGTTTGATATTGAGGGAGGAGTGGAGGGAGAGAGCCACTGGAGTGAAACTGGGTCTGTAATGGGAGAGTCTGCAGCAGGAGCTGGAGAAGAGCCAGAGGAGATGAAGTAGATTTGGAAACACTGAAGAATATGTGCACTCTGGGATTAGGATAGGATGCAGAATGCAGCAGCAATAAAGTTAGGAGAGACTGGCAAGGCTGAGAGCCAGGAAACTAGCAGTTCTAGTCTCAGGAAGGTGCATGAACTTTTGGGCAAGTACAACTGAGTTTCTCCCATGTGTCAGCTGTGGTAGGACAAAGCAGTCCTTTGTGACCATCATCACAAGCATCAAGGTTACACCAGCCATGGAGACTTTCTTCTGTATCTTCCCAGGGTGACACAGGGAGGCTGCACTATAACAAACCTCTCAGCTCCACAAGCAGCTACCCTTGTTGTTTCAGTTGTAGGCTGTTTTCTCTGCTTGCTGCATTTCATTTGAACAAAGTCATGACTTTTTGCTTTTGAGCTTGAACTGACTGTGTACACCAGGGGAAGAACACCTCCTCTACCTCACTGAAACCCTATTTGTTTGCTCAGTGAATGTATGTCTGCATCACTTTATTGTTGATTATGCGGTAGATGTTTTTCCTCTTGTGTGACCAAGGGTTGGAGTGACAGTTGGCTCTTGTGAGGTCCCTGTAGAAAGTAACTTGTTTGGGAGAGTTTGTGTGGAAAAAATACTTCAGCCTTCGTATAAAGCAGAGGACTTATGTGAAACATTACTTTGTTCTTTCATCATCACTTTGATATACATAGATTTTGCTGAAATTACTTTCCTAACCTGCTGTTGAAGAATTCAGAGAGGACTTTAGTTCTGCAGCAGTCAGGTATAACTGAGTATTTGGCTTTGCCATGAGCAATAAAAAAGCCATGCATCTTTGTAAGGGTGACTACCACTTAAGTGTCTTTTTGCATTTAAGATATTCGGAATACAGATCAAAAAAGTGATAATTGTTGTTTCATTTTTCTCCATCTTTATCACAGTGGAGGAGATACTGCTGCATTTCTAAGCTGTCCCACAAATTCCTTCCCAAAGCCTGTCTTTTAGAATTCTCACAGATTCTGTATGGGCCTGAGACTGTGTTTCCCCTGGTACTTTTGAGTTTATCTGCATGTGTTCTGAGACACTAGAAAAGAATGGGTGAACCCACTTCTTCTAGCAAGTAGTGCAAGCTGGGTAGGATTTTATCTTGTCCCAGCCTGGATATCTGTGAAGTGTGACTGACTTCCACAGTTCAAGACTATCCTGACTTCTTCCTAAATCTCAGTTAATGGATGTAAATGCACACGCAGCAGTCCATTAGTTTCCTACAGCATTCATTATTGATATTGGGTAGTCATCAGAACATGTTGGGCTGCTGATCTAAGCAAACTGGAGACAAAGTGAGTTAGCTTATTTTAGGACTGCTTGTGTGTAATCGTGTCTGACGTGGCCTTTTTCGAACGTGTGTGCCCCATTTCTGTGTCAGTGAAGCATATATTGGGAGAAAACAGACTTTTAGAGAAAATCAGCAGTTCTTGGCCAAGATCTCTGTGTGCATCTGGGCACAGCTTCAACCCAAAATGATAATGGCTAATCTTACAAACTGTCTGCATGATTCCCAGCTGCATTTCTTAATGTGCAGTACTTAAAGAGCTACTTGGCCATACACGCATAACTTTTAATTATAACAATGTGAACCCTGGCTTCAGGAACAGAGCTAAACTGTGTTAGTTAGATTTCTTTCAGTGGACTGATAAAAATCATGCTTTAGTTTTACTCCCTGTGTTAGAGATTTTTCTAGCTGAGAGAATAATTTCATAAATGCACTATTTCTGGTACTACTACATAGGTATTTAAACCTTACAGGATGCTGTCATTTTTCTATTACAAAGGAGCTGTGATACAGAGCTTACAAACTACAAGTGTCCAGGGCAAGGGGTAGGATTTTCAATCTGCTCTCCAATGTTGTCCTGTAGACCTATGATCTCTGTGCCTGTCACTGCTGACCAGGGACAGTCTCTGCCAGCCATCTGGCAGCAGGCTCACTAGGGATGTTTTGTTCGGCAGCAACAAAGTGCTTAGAAATTTGTATGCCAATTTTAGAAATAGCAGGGTACAAATAACATCTGAACCGTCCTGGTATTTCACTGTTCAGTGCCAGGCATGGGAGAATGAAGGACAGAAATGCATTGTCTGTACTGACCTGTCTGGAAAAAGCCACCATGAGCTGGCCCCTTGGAAGGGAGCTCAGCAGCAAAGCAGGAGGATGTGACCCGCACTGCTCCCCCTCTGTCTGCTGGCTCTAACCACAGAGCAGTCTCGTGGCTTGCCTCGCAGGCTCCGTGCTGGGAAAGAGGACAGGATGGGGGTCCAAATGTAGCATCTTGAAATTACCCTGGGAGATGTATAAAGGAAAAACGAGTCTGAATCACAAGGGAGGCTGCAAGCAGCAGAAGCAGGGTTTTTTTGCCAGATAGCTATTTTGGGGAGAGTAAATCATTAGTTTTGAAGCCATCTGTCTGAATAGCAGTGAATCTCTCCATAACTGTTCAAGAGTGTTAAATAATTAAATGGTAGTGTTCAAATGAGCATCTGTATTTCGCTTTCATCTAGTTCACTTGGTTCTAGTGTTTGACAAGTACCTGTCTGCTGTGTCTTGGAGCTCTTTTTATACCCATGCTGCTGGCCTACTTTCAAGCAATTCATGCAGTGAGAAACCTGATTATTTTTTCATTCTAGTGGTCCTAAAATGTGCTGTGGTGAAAACTGTACCTGAACTCACTGCAGTTTCACGCTGCCTTCTGTAAAGCTGAAGTGTGTCTCCCTCAGCTGTGAGCTGAACTCTCTCGGGCAGGAGCAGCCAGAGCTACTGCCCTGCTGGGATGCCCACAGCTCTAGAAGCACAGGGATGGCAGAGCAGTGACCTGGCTGCTGCGGGGCTGGCTGAACCCCCTTTGCCTGGCAAACGTCGGGTAGGTAGGCTCCAGCCGCGTTGCCGGCTTGCAAGGTAAACACTGCGTGACCTATAAGCCAGCCAGTCAACTCAGGCGTGGCCTTATTAGGCAAGCTGCTGCAGTGGTGCCTGGGGACAGAACAGGCAGTGGAAAGCGTGCAGCCCAGAAAGGATCCAGCCCAGACCCCGGGAGATACGACCCAGTACTGTGGTGCTGACAGCCTGCTGCAAGGGAGCTGCTGCTGTCTGAGCCCAGCTGTCAGAGACACCGAGCTCTGCTTAGCACAGAGCAAGAGTTATGCTGGAAATGGCTTTAAACAAATAAAATCCTTTTGTGTATATGTTGGTAACTACAGTTCTCTTTCCAGACATATTTTTCAGGTGCTCGTGTCTATAAGCTCAGGATGCCAGTTCTTGTTGTCATTCCACAAATTCGAATGCTTTGCAGTGGCCTTTGCCAAGAAGTGTGTTTTCATTGCTTGTGCTGCCTGGTTTCAGAAACTCACCTGAAGTAAAAGGAATATTTTTTTTCTTTATATGACTTCAGGACTTGTTTCTTCTCTCTTCTGATGCAGTTTTATGCCCTTTATTGGAAGACTTACTGTTACTGGATAAAACAGTGATCCTGCTTCCAGTAGAGGGGAATATTGGCACCCACTGCCTTGTGTGTGGACCAGTGCTTTGACTAGGTCACTTCATACTCACCTCATTAAAAACTTTCACATGGAAGAAGGCTTTAAAAAATCCTGAAGTCTGTGTGGTTTTCCTTTCGGAAAATCCCCATAGATTAAGACAAGTACACAACAGGCAGATGCTGTGCAAGCTTTTCTGGGCAGCTCTGTGAAAGCCCTTCAGATCTGACTTGAGATTAACTTACTGTTAATGATTGGTACCCTCCTGAGCACTGGGCACGTGTGATTTTTTTGGTTTTTTTTGCAGGGACCTTGCAAGTGTATGAGGGCAATAAAGAGAAAAGGCTGTGGCTGCTATGAATTTAAACCTGCTCTCCAGAGAACAGTCTCCAAAACTGCAGCATCACTGTGCTAACCAGACTTTCTTTCCTCATGAATTTTTGCTTAGCCATGCTGGATGCAAGTTATGCCTGGTACATGTGCTTTTTCATACTGACATTGTTTTCAGCGACAGTATTTTCAGTTGTGCTGTCCTACCTTGACTGTCAGCTCTTGAATAAAGTACAGGATTTTTCTTCTTTTGGTAAATATTTAATTTCCTGAGAAAGCATTGCAACATGGTATAAACAGGATGGGAGCTGGGGTCTTGAATTTGTCTGCAAGGTTGTTGTCTGCCTAAGGCTTGAAAATGACAGTTATATTTCAAGGTAAGTATCTAGGGATACGATGTGGCCTGTGAAGTGTCACATCACAGTGGTAAACAAAATGGATGTTTTCCTTAGATGACTATCTGGAAGAGCCAAAGAACTTTGTTATAAATTGTTCCTTGTGGTATGCATGCCTCTCTCTGCTGCCTTATTGGGCCTTCACATGCATGCAGAGATCGCAGAGTAAAGTGGTAAAGAGCAGCCAGGAGAAAATTCAGTAGCGTGACTGGGCTTTTTGCATTGCTTCACTGCATGGGTCCGCTTGCTTCTCCAGGCAAGGAGACAATCTTGTGCTGGTAGCATTGTACTTTGGTGGAAAGTTTTCTGGAGAGACTAGAAGTGTCAGGAGATGGCAAAACAGTCATGCTTGGAGGACAGAAGTTTTGCAGACAGTCTCTCCCAACAGTAATCTGAGCCCTTAATTTTTGCAGCAGCAAAGCTCTTGTTCACTGCGGTAGTAAAGAAGAAGACGCTTGTGTCATGACTTTACAGAGCCATGGCTAACCCTGTGCCTTCAAATCTGAACTGCGGTGACTTTAGAGTGAGCCATGGTGTGAAATGCTCTCAGATATTGTTTTGCTCGATAAAACCCTATGTCTCCTCAAGTCCTTGGACTCTTTAATCATTTAAATTGCACGAACTGCTGGGAGATGAGTTCTTTCCTTATCCTCATTTCCAGCCACTTGCTCAGTCCAGGCCTTACCCTGGCCCTGTGCATGCCTGACATCTTCTGTAACTGTTTCAGACCCACAGACAAATAAGTCTGACTCAATTCAGATAATGAGCCTCGCTGGTATATCTGATTACCACATGGGAGAGGGCTGCATGGCCTTTGAGCTTCCTTTAAGAAACTAGTCTAAACTGATCTTACTCCTAACAATGAAAACCTTGAGGATCATTTAATTATGCTGCAGGTTTGCCATACAGTTTGGTGAACAGTGATATGAGATGTAGGAATTTCAGGGCATATTACCTTCATGTTTGTGGAAAATGTGTTGCAAGGTTGAAAAGTACCAAACTCTCCTTTTAGGAGCAGTTCATTGCTAAAATTAATCACTTGAGTGAATCACATCTGAAATAGTAATCTGAAGACTGGAAGATTTGAGATTCTTTTTTGTTTGTTTTGCATAAAAAATACCTGCTATTCTCCCTTTTCCCAGATCACAAGAGAAAGTAGCCTGGTCAAAAAGACCATCAGTATTCTGATACATTCAACATATGAGCATGGACCCCTTTATGACACTCCTATTCATCTTTTCTGATCTCTTTGTGTGTGACCTGTTATAAAGTACACCACACAGGAGATGCTGTGCTGAAGTTTATCAGAAGACTTGTCCTAAAATAGAAATCTTCTTGCCAGGATTGTTGTTTGAAAACTATTGCACAGTGAGAGTAGGGAGAAAAGGCAAAGTGAAAAAGATTTTATTTGCTTTCCACTGGCGGGATGATACCAGTTCAGGAAATATTCATAGTTTAAAAGTCCCTGTGAATAGCTTCATGAGCCCGTTGCTTGCCCATGTACCATGGGGTTTGAATGGAGAAGACAAAACTTACTGCTGTTGCCAACTCAGAATATGTGCTGTGTTTGCAAAGTAGGGTGCTTGAACGTGACTTGAGACAGTAGTTTTCTGTTAAGTGATTATACTACTGAAGTAATCTGTTAGATTTTTGACCTGTCCTTTACCTCCAGAAATTGCTGGAGAGTGTGTGTAAAGGGAAATAAGAAAAGAGAGGCTCTCCTAGTGCCTTGCCATTTACTGTCAGAAGCACATGCCTCCATGGCAAAAACTGATGGTGACTTGGGGTGGGCAAGTAACCTATAACTTGGAAAGATCATATGAAATGATGCAGGAGAGTGGTCTCATTTAACCCTCTCTTTTGACCTTCATTTCTGTCATCATGCACAGCATCTCAGAGCTTTAGCACAGCTCACTTTGACTTGCTATTCCAAGGGTACTTTCCTGGTCTAGAAGAAGAGCAGAGGAATAAAATTCATAAGCTCCTTCACATCTCTACTTATGAAATGTGGATAAAACTATTATTTCATCAACCTATTTGTGCATATCAGCTCCATTTTCTGTGCTGCTCAGTCTCCTGTTCACCTAACTACCATATGTGCTGAATGTTTCTTTGCAGTCACTGTGGACTTTCTTGCCTCTGCATTCTTGCTTTCTTTTATTTTTAGGCTTTCCTCAAACAGCTGTCAGGGGTTGCTTTGATTTTTGCTTTTTATGATAACTGCAAGGCACAACAAAGGATCTAATTCTTCTTATCACAGAGGAACACTTCTAAATATAAATTCTTAAGTGGTCAAAATTCACAAGGAAAAGTCTTGATCTTGGTGGGACTTGATTCAAACTCTTCAGTGCTTTGGGATTGGCAGCCCTGTAAGTTGGGAACAGTTTTGCAAGCTGTTTAAATCCTAGCTTTGATTACAGTGATTAGTTTTGCCAGACAAAAGCAAGATATTTTCCTTGTCTTCCTGTGGGAAGCTTCAGAACAACATTTAGCTGCCAGCTGGTCTTTCATGAGCAGTCTCAGATTTGAAATGTATGCGTGCTTAACCTCTAGCTCTTTGCCCAGATGACTGCAAACTTAACTTCCAGCTGGGCTGCCCCCTTTCCAATGGCTGAACTGTTGTTCTCTTTTTGTTTGCTTATGTTGGAGGCTGCTAATGCTCAAAAATTAATGATGGCAGAGGAGGACAAGAGCATTACTACTGATTTGTAACACAGCCTTGATAACGTAGTTTGGCTGAGCATACTTTCTAACTGGATCTCTTTGAAGTACAAAATTTTCTTCTTCCTTCCCTCGTCAGCTACTTGGAGATGGATTTCTTTTCTTCTGGGAAAGACTTGCTCTTAAATCCACTGTTTCCAAATAAGCAGCACAAAGACAAATCTAAGATGTCTTTTCTTTATACCAGTGCATGGCCCTGCTGACTTACTGTTTTTACCAAGGTGTTTTCTTGTCCCAACTTCAGCTGGGGTAGAGTTAATTTTCTTCCTAGCAGCTGGTACACTGCTATGTTTTGGATTTAGTGTAAGAATAATGTTGGTAACACTCTATTTTAGATGTTGTTATGTAGCACTTAACAACAGGACTTTTTCAGTTTGCTGTGCTCTGCCAGTGAGAAGGTGCACAAGACGCTGGGAGGGGGCATGGCCAGGACAGCTGACCCAAACTAGTCAATTGGCTATTCCACACCATAGCATGTCATGCCCAGTTTGTCAGCAGGGGGTAGTTGGCCAGACAGGACGGATCACTGTTTGGGGGTGATCAGTCAGTGAGTGGTGAGCAATTTCATGTGCATCTCTTGTCTTTTCTTGGGTTTTGTTTCTCTCTCACTTTTGTTATATGCCTTTTCATTACTATTAAGAGAAGTAGCATATTATTATTATTTTATTTTAGTTATTACACTGTCCTTATCTCAAACAACAAGTTTTACTCTTTTTTTGTTTGTTTTTATGATCCTCTTCCCCATTCCACTGGGAGAGGAGTGGTGCTTAGTTGCTGACTGGGGTTAAACCATGACAGTGCTAATGCTGATTAAGGGTCAACATAGAGACTCATCTTGCACTAGATGATCCCTTTTTGATGGAAAAGAGGAAAGAAAGTTCTCAGTTACTTACATTTATAACTACTCAATGATCTGTGTGAAGTATACATCATTGGTGAAATACCATGAGGCCCCAGAATCTCATGGCTTTAAGAGTTCTAATCTTGGAAGTAATGTTGACACATACCTCTTGCTTGAAGTGATGCTGAACAAATTCTGAGGTCACAGATTCTGCACAGTTTCAGTATTAGCAGCAGTGACATGAGTGTGAATTCATAGATTCACAGAGCATCTTCCAACCTAACATAGAGAGAGCTTGAAGCCAAACTCTTAGAGGATTGTTTTGTGTTTTTTTTTGTGAAGACTTTGATACCGATGTAGCTTTTATTGGATATTTTGTTTTTCTCTATAATAATTCCCCTTGGTCGCATGAGATGGCTCCTGTACTCTTGATCTGACAGCCATAAGCAGTAGGGAAAGGAAAGACACCAATGCCTATCACAAGTACGCCTTCCTAAGTGGTAGCTAGAGATGTTGGACAAACTTCACTGTTCTTAACTGTGTTCTGTGAAGAAAATTTTAACAGCACAACCAAGAAACAGTTTAAAATATACACATTTATGAGAGGCACTCCAGAGTTTTTCTGTCTTTCTGAAGCTCTATGTGCTTTACCTTCTGCACCTTGTTTACCAGGAGGATGCTGAGGACAAAAAGTTGGAGGTGATACACAAAAAAGGAATGTGAGAGCCTGACCCCTCCCTCCAGAAATAAACACATCTGTTCCTTCTGTCATATGGGACATTGACAGGCATGGAGATGACAGTCAAGATGAGCTAACCTCCTTTGTTAGCCAGAAGGGTTGATCCCTTTCCTGATCGTAAGATCCTGTGCCACCTTCTTTGTTCTGGCACCTCCTGAAAAGTATACCCAGCAAAAATAAAAGAGAATATTTACTACCAGTTTAGTCATCTGACTGGGTCACTAGAGGAGCAGGACCTAGTTCTGCAGAGAGAAATGGGTAGGACTATCTGTCTTGTCAGCTATGAACTATCGCATCAGCTCAGCTGTCAAGTCTAACTTCTACTTCAAACTTGCTAGAGACTACAGCCATGAGATTTATCAAATGAGGAGTTCAGGTGCTTAAAAAGGCTCCATACCTTTGTTAATAAGATCAAGTGAGCAGTCTTTACACATTCAGGGTTTGGAAAGAAGGGATCTTTCAGATATGGGCATCTTTTTTTGCTGATCTATCCACACAGATACTGATTTAGAACATGCTGTCTTGCTTTTACGTTTTAAGCACACACGTACTTCTGTATAGGCTTGATGACTTGTTCTGGGGAGCTTTGGACTGTCTAAAGATCAGGTAATAAAGTGTACTTTGGTTAAGAATATGTTTAGAAACAAATAAATGAATACAAATAGCATGGAATGCACATTCTTCTATCCATTGCAAGGACTTCTTAGAATGAAAACCAGTTGTTTGGTGACCTAGACAGGCTAAATACAACTTCATGGTGAGACAACAGAAATTAATAGGATTTTGCTAGATTGTATTTTTCACTTGTGGTTAAACACTGTCTATCACAGCATCACTGCTTCTATTTTGCTTGTATTGGTTCCCAGGGTCCTGTTGTATTATAGAACAGGTGAGAAAAGTCAACTTCGGTCTTGTTTTTCTAGACTATATTTTCATGATCCTGATAACTGCAGCCTTGTGCTGAGTTTTCTCCTGATAGTAGCGGAAATGATTTTGGAGGGAAGAAGCCTGTTGGAGTGAAGCTAGTAGGCAGTTACTGCCTTTGGTTAGATGGAGTCAAGAGCATGGACCTGTTTCAGTCACATATTTGATGTTTCTTTGTGTATTATAGAATCATAGAATGATAGGTTTGGAAGGGACCTTTAGAGATCATCTAGTCCAATCAATCACGTGTTAGATGATCAGGTAGTGGAAGGCTGCAACAAGGTTATTGCACTATTTCAAACAAATACTTCCAGCTCTGTTTAATAAAAATTATGGTAGCCAGATAGTACTTTTGTACAATTTTACACTTTCTGTCTCAAAATATTTGGAGCTGGCAGTGTCTATTCTTAAGTCCCCACCCCCACCAGTATTTTTACTCATCTGCTATCCATAAATCTTGTCTGTTTTACATGTTCCAACTAATAGTTAGGCAAAACATTTAGCATAATGATATGATTAAGAAAGTCCTTTTTTTTTTTCCTCTTTTTTTTTTTTTTTTTTTTTTGTTTGGCAGTCTGCTTACTGTTTTTCTTAAGCAAGCATTACAGTTTATCCTGATTAGAGATATGAAAGAATTAGTCCTCTTTTTGGAGGGTTGGAGGTTTCTTGTGGGTTTTGGTGGGTGTTTATTTTAATACGAGGATTTAAAGGTTCTGCATTAATTTTGCAGGAATAGAATGTGTGATTTAGCTGGATCTTTGAAGTGGTAATATTATAAATCTCCCAATCACCATTGCCCAATCTGTTTTAGCATTCATGTGCCTAATTTCTGTTTGTAATCTGATTACTGGCTTGAGCTGCTCCAGCTTGCAGCCTATTGCTATGCATTTACTGTACTCCCTGGGACGCGATAGCCTGACAGCTCCAGTCCTGTGCTATGAAAAATCTCCACACGATATTGCTAAGACAGGCCTAGGGCTGTGGCTGCTTGAGAATTAGCTGCTATTGTAGTTTCTCTTTGCGGAATCCTTTGTTTGTGCAACCATGTTCAGAAATCCGTGGATCTCCAGCTATTTGGGAAATGTTAAATACTCTGAGGAGCAAGGTAAGAGTTCCAAGTAGACAGAAGAAAATGCAGTTCGTTTGTATGTGTTTCATCTCTCTTGTATGCATGTGTAAATATTGTTTGACTGTATCTTGTGCAGCTACGTTAGCTACTTTAGCAATCAGTATGCAGTTAGTCACCTAGGCTGTTTCATTATTTCCTAAAGGACACTTTTGAATGATCCGATTAGATGGATCTTTTAATTAGCTTAGCTTGCCACCGATTTAAGGGCCTTTAAATATACTGAGTAACACTGAAAGCTTGCATCTACTTTTTTTTTTAAATTCAGCATTTTTCATTTCATTAAATTATGGATAGTGGTTTTATCCGGTAGTTTGTGCCTAAAAGGGAGAGGAACTAGACTGAACAAATGGTTAAACTTGTGAGCAAGTTTGATTTACGCTTCAGTAAATATAATCTTATGATATACAAATATTTAAAGTTGTTTTAATGTGGTTATGAGCATGTTTAGAATTCTTCAGTGGAAGAAAGAACAAAATGCTGTTGCAAAGATTTTCCTTCTGTGTCTCAGGTACTGTGAGGGTGGGGTTTTTTTTCTTTAAATTAAGCATTGAATTAAGACTGTGCTAAACTGTTGTTTCTTTTGTAGGCAAATTTATTTTCTTTTGAAACAGAGTTGTTTTACTTTCTCTCCTGTGTTTGTATTTAATTTTAAGACTTCCATATTGTACTAAGTAAGTTTTATTGGACTTCAATCCTCACATATGGGGTTTAATTTGAAGAGGAGGAAATACATGAAATAACAAAACTGTAACAACATAATTGTCTGGTTGGATTGTCTGTGTTTGGGAGAGAGAAGAAAGAACTCGCCTCTGTGAAATACAGTGAAGTTGTAACATGTTTTTGAAGCATTGTAGATGTGGTATGTATGAATGTTAGTGAATGTATTTAATGGGTAGCAAGAGTCAGATCAGCTTGTGTATCCCCTTAAAAGCCTTTCTCCCCGCTTTCTCCCAGCAAAGCTACTTTCTTCCTTTCTCATATCCTCTCTCCAGTTTTGGCTAGAGTAGGGAGAATTTCTCTGTGGTCTGTTTGTGGTTTTCATGGTGGGCAGCTGTTTTAGTGCCAAAAACTATAGGATGGGTTGTATCATGTTAGAAGGGCTATAAATTTAAGATATGCCTGTTTCTGATTAGCTAAGCTGATACTGAGCTGAGCTTTTTAAGTTACTGCATACTCTTCTCACAGTAATGTAAATCTGGCCTTTTTTTACTCCTTATTACATGGAGTATTCTTTCTAATAGTGCTCTCTAAAATATTATGATTTATATAACATTCATACTGTTTTTCTTAACAATACTCTGTTTTGGTCTAACAAGATGTTTCTGTGTAATCTATGTGCTTCATTCTCCATTTACTCAAAAAGAGAAAATGAATGTTAACAAAAACAGGAAAAAAGTTGCCTATTAAAGTTGAAGAATGCTATTGGCAAAGCTGCTTGATATCTGCAGTGACTTGTAGCAAATGCCTAAAAAAAATGCCTTTTTGCATTGTAAGCCTCTTTATCAAGCTGTTAAAATGGTCTCTCTCTTTGTTTTTATATCTGATTACCTGAGGAAGTAGCAGAAAGTAGTGAAGAGAGGAGGAGAGTGGAAAGTTTTGAAAGGCATAGACAAGATACATTCTGGATTAAGTCCCATATTGTCAGTTAGTATCATATTGTCAGTCAGTTATTGTAAGTTTCATTAAAATCTTTGTGCAAAAATGAGAAACATCCTACCTAGATTTGAAAATATTTTATATAAAGAAAAATATGTTGTTTTGTTGGAGTTTTTTTTTTTTGGTAGTTAGCTCTTCTTTTAAATAGTTAAGTCTGAGCTCTTGAGGTAGCCTGGAAAGGATGTTGCTTGCTTTTTAACCATTCTAAAGTCCAAATTGTGTAATATTCATGTCTGTCTTGAAAAATAAAACGAACACTGCATCAGTGACCACTTGTTTATTAATTTAGGGTCTTGAGTTAGTTGACTTAATACAGATGGGGACAGAAGATGATTTTCCCACTGGGAGCAAATTATTAGTAGCTCAATGTGTTTTTCAACAGCAGTCACAGACTGAGGTGCTCCCCTGCTTCCTGGCTAGCAGTTCCTTAAGTTCTCTTAATAGCATCCTCATTGTTGAATGAAGAGAGCAGGTATTTGGAGCTCTGGTCCCCTTTGCTGCAGGTCATGGTTTAGACCCTCTGATGATGCTCTTGACTGCAGAAATGAAAAAGTTAAATCTGGAGGGAGAGAGGGGAGATTGTGCATTGCTTGTTACTGTCCACAAAAGTTTTAAATATTTGGCTTTAACACATACTTTTTGAAGGCTGTATCTGACAGTTTTACTCTTTGTAAATATTTGTTCCTCTCAAAAAGTAAGCATAGTCTAAGGCTACTTAGAAAATGGGAGCTTCCAAACAGTAGACAATGTTCAGAAATACTGTAACACTGTTATTGCAATAGATTCTCATCTGAGTATCTCCAACTTCTGCAATGAATATGCAATTTTATAGTATTGCTAGGCTGCAGCCAAAAAGGCTCTTGCTGCTTGCAGCACTTCTCATTTGCAGAATGCTTCATAAACATGTCTACTATCCATTTTATAAGCTGGGAAAATGAGTCAAGGAGATGAAATGATAGCCTCAGGCTCCAGTGCTGCACCATGAATACTGGGATTAGAACATGGCAGTTCCATAAAGTGTTGATGCTTTTGATATGTTTACTGTCTGTCCTTATTTTTAAAAGTCTTTAGTTTATCACCATCTTGGACATGCCAGCATATGCTCCTTTGACTAGAGGTCAAGGTCTTTGTACAGTCTTCTCTAGTGGAAAAGGACTATGAATTGAGACTGTAACATAGGTTCCTAAAAGTTCTCTGTTTATTAAAGCATTTTCACCATGGTAGGTTGTTTTCTTTTTTTTCATTTCACAGATTTGGACAAAGAAAACTCAGTCAGATTCAAACCTTCACGATTGCTCCAAAGGAAGAGAGCATTAAGGTAAGGTCACATTTTTGTTGCCATTTTGGTTGGACGATTGTAACTTGCAGTTATTGCTTGAATCTACGTCAATTCATTTGTCAGGGAGAATGATTATTGGTTCTCTTGCAGGAACAAGCTTTGTCATAAAGCCTGAACAGGTATAGAAAACATCAACTATCGTATAACTAATGTGAAAATAGCTTGTATTACCAAGGGAAAAGTCCCACTCTGCACTGAGCCTCCTGCCACTGCCATGCCCATTTTTCCTTGCATGTCACAAAAACAGTACAGACATTTAGTGAACCAGCTTGGAAAACTGATCTGTCTGAAAAAGAAGGTGGCTAAAGTGGATGAATTAATTATACAGCTGTGCAGAGAGCTTTGTCAGCACATGGGAGGGAGATGCTGCAGAGATGGAGAGGTGATGCTGCTCTCTCTCAGGGCCATACTACCTCGTGCCTGCAATCTTGGGACACAGTTCCACAAGGCTGAGTAAGGGGATATAGTTCACAGTTAAGCAAAGTGACAGGTCATGTTTCCCTCTCCCTTGCCATCTTCACTCCCAACTGCTTTTGCCGGTCCTTTGTGCTTGCTGGACCCATTAATAATGGCACAGAGAGGAAGTCAGGGAGCTGGGAACTGACTCTCTGGCCTCAGCAACTAGCTGTTGGATTGGCTCAGGACTGTGTTTGCAAGCATCTTTTTAGTCAATGGAGTGCATCTGGTTCCGTGACTTCTTGTTTCTTAGGTACTATAGAGAGAATAGGTGTACAAGAGGCATTGTGTTGTGGAAGGTAGACAGGGGAAAGTAGAAATGAGAGTAGAAAGTAGAGAAGGATGTGACTGTAGAATACACTTGTGTAAGAGTCCAGGGAAGGAATTCTTCTGGAGGCAGAGAAAGAGAAGAAAAACGAAGGCCAAGCACCTAGTCTGCAGGTATAAAAGTGGATTTTCATGCACATTGTTTCAATCACAAAATCTCAGTATATCCTGTAGCTTCAATCCAGATGGCACGGCAGTGTTACCAGTGGCATTTAGATCAAACTTCTGCTTGCTTTTGGGCATGTAACTAGGTTAGTGGGACAGCTATTTAGAAATTGTATGCTGTTGCTGCTGCAGCAGCAGATGAAGTTTTTAGCCTGGAATCCCTGATGTATAGAAGCAGCCCACACTTACTTTGGAAGTCACAAGAGCAGTACAACTACTGAAACTGTCAAGTACTGTACTAATACCACATTATACATTACTTTTAAAGAAAAACTATTGAGCTTGTGGAATATTGTTGCCTGTGTTTTATAGGAATCAGGAATATGATTTCCTGAACACTGGAGAGTATAAGAAGTTTCTTGGGAACCTGAGGCCAAACCACACACAAATCCTCTGAAACAAGCTTGTGAGACCTCATGCTTTTGATTGCATTTCAAGAACTGTGATCACAGGCTATATTTCAGGCAGGCAAAGGAGGAGGAGTACATCTTTCAGTATCCCAATTTAACAGAGACTTTAAGAAGAAAGAATTCTTGCAAACTTACAGATTTATTTATTTATTTTGTCTAGAGAAATCCATATTCCTCAAATTATTTTAATAATTAATGTTCATAGCGTAGCTGTTAACTGCAGAAACTCCTGGTGCTGCTGCTTGGAGTCTAAATTAGCCAGTTTAAATTCAGAGCCTAAATTTATAGCATCACTTGAGAAACTAAGAAAAACAAAAGTGAGTAAATGCAGTTACAATACTCCTGGAAAAGGGTTATATCTGAGTTTGAAGGTACAATATACTTGGCAGTCCGACTATCTGACTCAAGCAGCTAAACTGATGCTGCAACTGCTCCTGTAGTAGTAAATAAAGGAGGGAGATGTCTGGATAGATCCCATTGAGGAAGAAGGCTGGTCTGGGTGAGGAATTACTTATAAGCATAATGTTTAAAAACTCTTATGAGTAGTGTCCTGGTTTGGGATTTTTTTACTACTTAGAATTGCTTTAGCATAATTCCAACTCAATTTAGATTCCTAATGAACATTCTTATAACTGTGACATGTCCTAAATATGCCTACTTTCATTTTTAGAACTAATTTTATACATGTATCTATAAATACCTAATTGTTTGGCTTGACTTTATCATCTTCAGAACAGTGCTCTCTCTGAATTCTCTGTGCAAGTGAAAGCAATGTAATGGATATATCAGTTTAAAACGTTTTGTGTTTCTTATGTTGAAATATTGAAAACAGAAGAAGAGGAAAATATCACCTATTGTCAGTAAGAGTCACTCTCTGGAAATAATTAATCTTCTAAAAAATAAGTAATAGGAAATCTGTCAAGAGGAAAATGGAGAATGAGAACGTAAGGGAAACTGTAAATGGACTTTGACAAACCAGATAACCTGTGATGTTAGGTAGCCCAGCAAGGGTTAAATTTCAGGTGTTTGTGATTATTAAAAGAATTTTAATGAAATCTGCCAGTGAGCAAAAGTTGGAAGCCACCCTCAGTACAAAGGAGGAGTAAGCTCACATACAGGAAGAACTGAATGACCTTGAGGAGTAATAGAAAAAGGATGTAATGTAATAATGCTAAGTGCACGGTTGTGCATTGGGGGTTGATGAATTTTTCTATCACTAGCAAGTGGTGATGAAAGCAAAGCCTTGGCATATTAGTTGCTCAAGCAGGATTGAGCAACCAAGCAGTGTAAATATAAAAAGATAAACATGTTGTAGATCCCTATTTTGATAAGACATTGCTGAGATCCAAATCTGGAACCAAGACTGTCCAATTCTGGTCACTATGATTAAAAAAAAGCTGTAATAGGTAGAGAACGTTTTTGGAGATAATGAAATCAAGAGCTTGTTCTGAGGAAGCTGAGTAGATGTGCAAAACTTCTGATAAGAAAGGTAAAGTAACACTGGCATGAGAACCAATGGATAATCTAAACCCAGAACTAAACTCTATGAAAGACATTTAGACTGGATTTAGAGAGTCTCTGGCTTCAGAGTCCCTGGAACTCTCTGGAGTTTGGAGGAAAGGGCCAGAGTGAACCTAACTAGTTTACAATATTTAAAAGTGTGTTGAGGATCCACAAGAAATCCAATAATACGGTTGTTTTTAGAACCAGAAAGCTAGTGCCAGTCTTGATTTTCTATGGTTTCACCCTTCGAAATGCAGGGAAAAGGGAAATCTCCATCATTTGGTGGATATGAGGGGAAGCTTAGTGACCAAGGATGAGGAAAAGGCAAGTACTTAATTTATTCTTTGCCTCAGTCTTCAAAATTAAAACCAGCTGTTCTGGGTGCCTGGCCCACTAAAGTGGAAGATAGAAGCAGGGGACAGAATGAGGTCCCATTAGTCCAAGGGGAAATGGTGTATGACCTGCTGGTCCATCTTAACTCACACAAGTCCTTGAGGCCAGATGGAATTCATGTTAGGTGCTGATGGAGCTGGCAGAAGTGTTTGCCAAGCCACCCTCCATCATCTGCCAGCAGTCCTGGCTCACTGGGGAGATCCCGGTGGACTGGAGGTTGACAAACGTGGCACCTGTCTACAAGAAGGGCCAGAAGAAAGATCTAGGGAACTACAGGCCTGTTAGCCTGACAGTGCTAGGAAAGGTTACAGAGCAGATCATCCTGAGCACCTTCTTGAGGCACATACAGGATAACCAAGGGTTCAGGCCTAGTCAACATGGCTTTATGCAAAGCAGGCCCTGTTTAACCAGTTTTCTCCTATGACAAGATGACCTGCGTAGTGGATCAGGGAAAGGCTGTGGATGCAGTCCTCCTGGGCTTTAGTAAGATCTTTGACACAGTCTCCCCCAGCATCCTCCTGGAGAAACTGGCTGACCCTTACTTGGATGGACCCACTCTGAGATGAATGGAAAACTGTCTGGATGGCCAGGCCTAGAGAGTGGTGGTGAATGAAGTTAAATCCAGTTGTGTTCCCCAGGGACCAGTGTTGAGACCTGTTCTGCTTAACATCTTTATCAATGAGAAGGGATTGAGTGCACCCTCAGTAAGTTTGCTAATGACACCAAGGTGGACAGCTGCATAGACCTTCTTGAGGGCAGGAAGGCTCTTCAGAGGGACCTGGACAGGATGGAGTGATGGGCCGAGACCAATTGCGTGAGATTTAACAAGACCAAGTGCTGGGTCATGCACTTGGGTCACAACAACTTCATGCAACACTACAGACTAGGCAGGTGTGTAGCTGGAGAGCTGCCTAGTGGAAAAAGACCTGGAGGTGTTAACAGTCGACTG
Organism: Urocolius indicus; assembly: GCA_013401255.1. Classification (NCBI taxonomy): domain Eukaryota; kingdom Metazoa; phylum Chordata; class Aves; order Coliiformes; family Coliidae; genus Urocolius; species Urocolius indicus. The sequence continues at coordinate 136,409 of WBNH01000436.1, read as the reverse complement.
AACATGAGCCAGCAGTGTACCCAAGGCGGCCAACGGCATCCTGGCCTGTATCAGAAATTGTGTGACCAGCAGGATGAAAGAAGGGATTGTCCCCTTATACTTGGCACTGGTGAGGCCACAATTCAAAAACTGTGTTCAGTTTCAAGCCTCTCAGCAGAAGAAGGAAATGAAGGTGCTGGAACATGTCCAGAGATGGGCACTGAAGATGGTAAAAGGTCCGGAGAACAAGTCTGATGAGCAGCTGAGGGAACTGGAGTTGTTTAGTTTGGAGAAGAGGAGGCTGAGGGGAGACATGATCACTCTCTACAACTACCTGAAAGGGGGTTTGTAGTGAGGTGGGGGTCAATCTCATCTCTCCAGTGATGAATCATAGGACAGGAGGAAACGGGTTCAAATTGTGTCAGGGGAGGTTTAGATTGGACATTAGGAGGAAGTTTTTCACCGAGAGGGTTATTAAGGATGGGGACGGGCTGCCGAGGAAGATGGGGGAGTCATCATCTCGGGGGTTATTTAAAAGATGCATAGATAAGGTGCTGAAGAGTATGGTTTTGTTTAGTCATGGGCATGGCAGCATGAGGTTAGTGGTTGAACTCAATGGTCTTAAAGGTATTTTTCCAACTTCAATGGTTCTGTGGTTCTGTGAATTCATGTGGCTACTAGTGCACAGGTGATTTAAACAAGGATTTTGCTGTATGAGTGAATGCTTTTCTGTATGGAGTCCCATGTTTACAGAAACCTAAGGTGCTGCACTGTCACAAGCATTATGGAAGCAATTGGAGATACTGCTAAATAAAGCAGAGATATTAAAAAATTTTGAGCTTGATCCCTCAGCACTTACAAGTCTGAAGGATTCAAATTGATTTGACAAAATCAATTTTGGTTTTCATTTTTTAGATTTAGGCCAACATTATTCTAGTTTTTCAAACTCATCTCTGGCCAAAAAGAGTAGAAACTGCTCTCAAATGGAAACTGGGAATCTCTCCACTTTGGAGTTCTTTAGAAGGTGTGTCTGTAAGAAAATAACATATTGTGAGGCTAATACAAATCAAAAGTGTTGGCAGTGTGGAGTTAGGCAGATAGAAACATGCAGTTAACTGTCTGAGCCTCTGCCCAGTCTCAGATAACACACACACACATTTGCTTGTGGCTTCTGTGTGCTATTTTTTATTTTGGTTTTTACTTAGTTCCATTAAAGTGTTTTCATCCTGCAAGGATACACAGTTTTCTTTAATGGACATTTTATTGCAGCTCTTCATCTTCTATTTAATATTTTCTGGAGTGGCTAACCTTGCTTTTCTTGGCAATACCTGAAATAATTTCTGTAAGTGCAGTTGTTGGAGACAATTTGCAGCAGGTGGCATAGTGCCTGAATGTGATGCAGCCCAGTTTCTTTATTGTCATTTCAAGGGTTTTTTCTCTTCTCAATGTCATAACAAAAAATATTATTTATAAATTATAAAGAAGCAAATACTTCATGGAGATCCTGTAAAAAGTGTTTTGTCATATGTTAAAACCATTTTCAATGAGAAATGTTCGTCTGGAACAGTGAGCAGACTATGCATTTATTTATTTGTTTTCTTATCAAATACCCTTGATGAAAGGATATTCAGTTCTTTAAAAAGACATTTGACAACTGTCATAGGCCACTATTTTCCAACAGTAAGGCTGTGCAAATCTTCTTATCAGAATGACAGTAAATTATATCACTACCATGGCATAATGAAGAGCTTAGGATTTGTATGTTACACCTGTCCATGCAGTTAACTTACACTGCTTTTAAAATTTTTAGTATTCTTAGGCTTGTTTGGAACAGTTTAGAAGTCACAATGGCAGAATACAACAGTTTTCTTTTCTTAATAACTCGAGGAAATAAAATCTCTTTGTTTACCCACCTCTTCTCAAAAAATCTCTGTAGATGGGATCTGTTTTAAACCATTATGACACTGCATTTTTCAGTTAAAATGTGTATATTAAGTGAACATATTTAAAGAAATATTTTTTATTTCACCTAAATGAGCACTTTTGCTTTTTGAAAAGACAAGGTATTTAACTAAATCATCTGTTACTTCTGTTTGTGTATTATAAGCCATGTAAGATCCAGTGCAGGAGCAATAGTAGGGCAGTCACGCAGAAGGATTTTAGGTGGAGTGTACATACAGTACTGCATTTGATGAAGGATGTTAATATTTATGATGTATCATTTGATATAGATTCTTTCAAATGTAATTGCTAGTAGAGCATTTTGAAGGTAGTCTCCAGTCAGTAATTTAATGCAAAAATGCGTCACAGTCAGTTGCTAACAAGTTTCAAGTTATGTTGGGTTTGGCTTTGTGAGTTTCTTGAGGTTATTTCTTATTTCATTCTTATGGAAAATATTTTCTTTGGTATCTCTGTTATACTGTCTTGCAGTAAATTGGTTACATCTTGACTTTATTTGATTTGTAGCAGAAACATCCACAGTTCTGTAAACCAGATGTTGCTTTTCAGTTTTCAGAAGGAGTTCTCATTTGAAGATAAAGAAGAACTTGCAAACAGCACAAAGGATATTGATGCTAATCTCTTAGCAGTACTTCCAAAAGGTAGGTAAAAGAGACACATTATCAAGTGGTAATTTAACAGTATATGAAGTTTAGTCTATGCAAGGGCAAAGCACAGTTAAAATCCTTTAGGTGCAGGTGGCTTGTAAATGAGTTTTCTTTCCCCTGTCGAGTATGCATAGAGGATGATACAGGGCATGAACAACAGTGCTCTTTCACAAGGCCTTGACACATCCCTCCTTCATAAAATTCAGATTTGTTTACCTAGTGTTCAACAGGTTAAGTAGGTGAAATTCCAAACTTCAGAGAGATTTATTTGTACAATTAGATTAATACTGAATTCAAAGTTATTAACTTGGCTTGTAGTTATAGCTCTTTCCAGTCTCCTTTGGTGGTTGGTAGAGTCACTATATTTGCATGACCAACAGACTGCACACTCAATTTTAGTGTTGCATGCTGAAGTACCTGTACTACATATGAAATTTGGGATTTAAGGTTTTCTTTTAAACTTCTGTCTTAGCCTGAATAACTTAAGAAGTAAATGGCCATTCCATCTTTATCTTTTGACACAGTTAGAGACAATAATTAATTATCTTGATTTATTTAAAGGAAATCACAATCTGCTTGCAAATAGTTCTTGATGAGTAAAGGGTGACATTTGACAGAACTATGTGTAACTGACATGAAGATGTTCCTTTTGCTCAGGGATGTTGTGGATCTCAGAATTTCAATTAAAATTGTGTGTGTTCTGATCAGACAAACTACAAGGCCAGATGCACTAATCCCAATGTAGAGGAACTGACTTGCTTTTTTTAATGTCATTTGCCCAGAGCTCCTTTGAAAGGAGCCCTTCTTCCAGCATAATATTAAATGATATTTAAGTAATGTGTTTTGCTTTTTCAGTATAATCATTATAGATGTTCAGAAAAAGACAGAATGATGGAACAGAGTGATATGCACTTACACAGTACAGTTTTCCTGAGAGCACTACTCAGGAAGAATATGTAGTGTCTCATTCTATATACTTAGCCTGAGAATCATGCTGGCCAAGAAGTTAATTGTGAGAGCCTTCACTTGAGAAACCTGCTCTCTAAATTGCTTCTCAGTGAACTAATTTCTATTCCAAAATGCCTCTATTTCCTAGAAATTATTCTTGTAATAAAGCATCAGATTTCCTTAAGTCTGGAACACACCAAAAGTTAGCAGTGGGAGCTGATGCTTACGTTCTGAGAGGACTACTTGAGGCCAAACACTTTCTGAAAGTCCAGGTTTTGGCCTAACTTTGATCTAGGTTTGCATACGTTGGAAGACCAGAGGAATATATTTAATTTTCAACGGATACAGACTGAACTGAGGTTCAAAGACTCCAGCTGAAGTCTCACACATTGCTGCCTGCACTTAAACATTGAACATGTTAGTATGCCTCTGCTAGCATAAACAGAAGATAGATGCTTCTCCAACCTGGTTTGTAGACCATCACCTTCCTAGAAGAGGAAGAGGTAGGAATGAAGCTGGTAGACTGTGTGATTGTGTTTAAATTTTCATAAAAATGAAAATGTATATACCAGGCACTGCAGCGGTTATTTACCATCTCTGAAAGATAAGGCATGTGACAGGTAAACTTTTAATCCACATCTGTTCAGACTTCACAAATGTATGTGCTCACTCTCTACTTTTGGAAAGCTTGGATTAATTATTACAGCTTCTGTATTTTAAAAAAATAAAACTGTTGTCACATGCTTGCAACTTCATCCACATGTATCCCCTCTGCTGTTACCAAAGAGAGCTTTCAGCAGAAAACATTTCTATTCTGTAACGAATGCTTCTGAAAGTCTTCCGAATTCTCTAAGAAACCTCTCACCTTAATTTAAGGGGTTTTAAAACATTATTATAATGTGCACTCCAAATGTGTTTTGATTCTGGGATGAGACATGCAACAATATTGCTTTTGCAATTTATAACCTAAATTCTGCTCAGAAGGTCTACAGTTACCACAAGTCCTCTTGACAATCTACCTTAGAGGTATCTGGCCATAGCATCCTGCTCACTATCTTAGAGTGAAGCCTGAAATTGAGAGCTTTTTCTGAACTGTGACTGTTCTTCCTGTTGCTCTTAACCTTACTAACCAACAATACTTACAAAGTGTGTTGGCATGAAGTAACTTAGATAAGGAGATTTTGCTGTGAAATTAATAATTTTAAGCTTCTTAGTGTATTCTTGTGTGCTGAATTAGATCTTTGTGCTACATTTTAGGTAGAAGTGTTACTCTTTAACGCTGTCACAGGTGTCTGAAATGGGGTAATTTCTGGTGGTCCTGTGGAAAAATCCCACAAACAGCTGCAAACTTGGCACCAACATATCAAATTGCCAACTAAAAGGAGAAGCCTGATCATCTAGGTTGGCAAGGGCCAACCAGTGTTCTTGGGAGTGAAATTTTCTCCAATCATCTTTCATGTTTTGAAGTCAAATATTTTGCTCAGCAAAAAAGAAATCACTCGAGTAGACGACTTCCTGCATTTTGTCTTTTTTTATTCTTGTGATGCTTTTCACCACAGAAACTGCTTTCACAAAAAAAGCTCTGCAGGTGTTGGCCAATCCAGCTGAAATTACTGTCTGGAATCTCAAGTGTGGAAAAAGTGTAAGGCAGCATAGAGTAGTCCCATGCTATTTTTATCCCATCTTGTTTGGGAAGGTGTTGGAGAGATGCTTCATGAGGCCACTGCTCTTTTTAGGGCTACAAAGCAGTAGTAGAATCTCTGGAACTTCAACTAACACGTAGCAAGAGAGTGTTGAGCAAATGCTGCTTGGGAGTTCTTTGGATGTTCCACATTTCTTGTACATAGACAACTTAGTCAAGATTCCTTTTTTGGAGGAAAAAAATGGAAAACTTTAGTATATGAAGCCACGCTTTAGAGCTTGTAGAAGTTGTGTAAAAGACCTGTTCTCTGATTATGGTTTTAAGGACTGTATGAATCAGGGGCTAGAGAAGAAAAATTGTTTAGATTTGGATGGAATGTGCTTTTATTAACTGTGAGTTGTTGTGGCCTTTGACCTGTCTGAAATGACAGAACAACTATGGGTTTTGTTTTAACCATTGTAAGTGTGTATAGTCAACATGGAATAGAAAAACTCTAATAGGCAGAGGAACAAACACAAAAGTAGATGTGGCAAAAGAAAGCAAAGTATTTGAGAAATCATTTCCTTTGGTGTGAATGTGAGATGAAGTCTGGTTTGATATAGATAAGTTCTCTGTTCGACACAGTTCCACTGCTAGCTCTGCTTGAGTAGGCAGAGCAGCAGTGGGAACTACTCATGCATTGAGAGAAATCCTATGAAAACACAACATAAAGGCTCATCTTTGCTTTGGTATTTGGTTCAGGATGTAAATTTTACATTGCCCAAGCTCATTTCCCATCCTTCTCCAGAGATCTGAAGTTTGAGAATTTTCAATGGCTATCTTGCACTGTCAATCTGGTCAACAGCATAGGCTTCAATCTGCTTTGCTGCAAATGCCAAAAACTAGGTATGGAAGAGGTGTTCCTTGGGTTCCTTAGCTCTGTTAAGTAGCTGTAGACTTAGCTACTCTAGGCCACTAGTTGAATCAGATGTGTACATATTAGATCTTTTTCATGACATAATCACTATCTGAGCAAACCTGACTTGAGAAATTGAAGCTGATAGCTTGAGTCTGCTTTCCATAAAAATGTAGGCTGAAGGAGCGGTTTTGGAGAGTGGCCCAGTTGATTTCTTTCCCCTGTTAATCACACATTCTCAGTAGGCACTCATCCATAGCCTCGGACACTATATTTACACCTCATTCATTTGCTCCTCTGAGTAGTCATCATCAGAATACATTCATTCTTGCTGATCCAAGACATTTTACCTGGAGTCCTAGTGGCTTTTCAGCACGTAAGGTTGATAAGACAGCCAATGTCAATAGTATCTATCTTTATCTATGAGGTATGAGCACTGGTATTGACTACAGCAAACTTCCTGAATATGTGTCAGCGAAGCTGATTTAGCTGTGCATGTAAGTTCTTGCAGTAGAGGAAAGGGAGAGAAGGTGCATCTGACCTTTAAAAGGGTGGTATTTCAATAGTATTTATCTTTCTAAGTATCTGGAGCGATGAAGTCTAGTAAGGAAAGACGCTGATAGATGTACTTCTGCAGCAGTGTGGTACAGTGTCTGCTAGACACGCCTGACTCATCGGGTGTTTCTGATGGCAATCTAGGGCTGATTTAGCAGGCTGTAGGCTTCAACTTGCTTTAACTTTTGAACCCTGGGTCAACAGGATCAGAACCTCAGTGTTGCATAAGAACAAGAGGATGCAGTTTTTAGCACCACACCTATACAGAGGGTGTGTTGGGGGAGTTGTTAGGCATGGAGACACACACTCCCCCCAGCCCACTGCATCCTTTGACAGCCTGTGTGGTTTCTCTTCCTGGTGGTAAGAAGTCACACCACACTTGTTTATGTAGCACTCACTGCTCCAGTGTGGTTTGCAAACATCACTGATAACTGTGCACATATGTGTGTATATATAGAGATTACTTCATCTATCATGCCTTCTGTTACTTCACTACTACTTTTTGAGCTGTGACAGCTGTCTGATAGCACATAACACCAACAAGCAGTTCAGGAGGAGAGAAGGAAAGTATGTCCGACTGAAACTACATGAAAAAAATCAGCAATGTAGAAAATTATTAACTATGCAGGAATACCGTGACAGTGCATGGTAATTTTCACTCCAACCATGAGTCACTGGGATTCTTGGGATTTGTTCAATATAAAGGAGTGGAGGAAAGTGTGGAATAGGGGTCACTGTTTCTCTTTAAATGTAGTCAGTATCCAGCCTTAGGACATACAGGGTAAGCAGTAATTCCATGGTACCTGATTTTGAAAGAGGTTACTATGGTGTGTAAGCCTGACCTCAGCTAATCAAAATACAACTTGCCCAGTTTATACTAAATCTTGAAAATTTCTAGGCTAGCACAGCAGATTCTAGCTCAGCTTGGAAGTACCTGAAGGGGAGAGCTCCTTGGTGTTTATACCTGTGTGTCTCATGCATTTTTGATAACACAAGCTTAATAAAGTAGGAAAAGAAGACAAAAATGCTTGTTCTCCAACAAAAGCTATTTCAATCTTCTTAACTTTGACTGTTCCTTCTTATTCTAAAGCATTTTAGCAAGTTTCTGTGAAGCTTAGTAGCTTATAAACTGTATAATCTTTTGTTGTCTCAGTTTCAGAATTAAGAAAACTGTTTGAGCCAAACAACCAAGATTTTTTGGAAATGAAAAGGTAAAAAAAGAAAAAGTCTTTGGCCTGTAAAACAAAACACACAGCTTGTTTTGTTACCTCCTCTTAGAAACTCTCCCCTCAAGTCTTAAAAAATACTTGATTTCACATTTTTCACTTCTCTTTCAGGAAAGAGAGGATAGCTAGACGCTTAGAGGGAATTGAAAATGATACACAACCTATGCTTCTACAAAATTGTCCAGGGTCAGTCACTCACCGTTTACTAGAGGAAGATACACCAAGATATATGCGTGCAACTGATCCGTACAGCCCCCACTTAGGTAAGTGCTACCTGATAGTCTGGATCCAATCGCTGAATTGCTTCCTGTTTATTACACTATCATTTGTGCAGTACGTGGGGAGGAGTTGTGTAGAGAAGCTGTGGTCAGGGCTTTGTTTAAACTTGCCTTTTAATTCTCCAGTCGGTCTTATCTGAAAAAGATTTATTATCCATATTGTTTTAAAGCAAGGATAATTTTATATGAGGCTCTTAAAGACTTATAAATAATACCCATTTCTGAATCATTTGTACGTGATTTTGAAGGGATAAGTGCAAAAATGTAATGTATCCATTACATCCATGGGAAGATGGGAAGGTTTTGTTTCACTTGGTGTGAATGGTGGGTAGGGTAGTTTTGGGATGAGCTCGCTCATGTATGTTGTACTTTGGACAGGAAGATCAAATGAAGAAGAGGAAACTTCAGATACTTCTGTAGAAAAAAAACCCAGATCATCCCGATACCGAGCAGAAATCACAGGAGGTAATACAGAGCCATTGTATAGTACAGGAAACATGGATGTCCAGGAACTAGAGTCAAAAGCAGAAAGAATAGCTAGGTACAAGGCAGAGAGGCGACGCCAGCTGGCAGAAAAATATGGATTATCTCTTGATTCTGATTTGGATTCTGACTACTCATCCAGATATACACGGGCAAGGAGAGATCTTGACAGTGTGGAAAGAAAGGGAGTGAAAAGTGAAAGACAAGATGATGAAAATAAGGACTGTGGCTCCCTGTATTTGTCCAGGACTGAGACGAAGGAGTCAAAGACTCTGATTTCTGAATCCAAAGAGTACTCCAGCCATGAAAAAGGTGGTGCTCCAGATAAAGAAGACCTCTCAAAGGAAAAGAGTGATAGAAAAGCCGATGATGACAGTGCCATTAGACAGGCTTCTGACCCTTCAGCCACCTTGGATAGTTCTGTCTCCCTTTCACTTTCTGGACAAGAATATTCCTCCTATAATGAAGTGCCAATATCAGCAAAGCAAACCCCCAGAGATTCCCTTTCTTCACCAAAGCGGGCAGCCTCACCAATCCAAATGCAGAATGACCAGCCCTTGCACAGTAACATCAGACAAAGGTAAGCATAACTTTTATCGGTTTATACAGTAGATTCCTCTGTCTTAATCATATTCTACAATAACATCTACAGTGTTTATGAGAAAGTATTACCTTTGAAGAGCATATTTCACAGAATCCTCTCAGGTTGCATTGGTTGGGTTTATTGAATCACAGTGTGTTTCTAATATAAGGAAGTAGGGATCTATTTCTATTTTTAGATATGTCCTGGGTTTCACTTTATAAATATAGAACTTATGCTAAAATTAGGCCTTTGGGGGGAAGAGAGGGGAGTAGAATAACCGATGTTTGCTATAATTGCACAAACTAGAAATCGAAGCAGTTATGATTCTAAAACCTATAACCTGTTAAAACAAGCCTTTAACATTTTTCCTCTGCATCCTGTAATTGTTTGGGTGAGAGTTTCCAAGTAAAGGTGCAAATTGTTTCTCACTGAAGGTTTCAACAGCTTCGTGATAAATTCTGCCAAAATAAAAGAGTTCTCAGAGTTAAATGCTGGAAAGTGTCTTGAATCAGTTTAAATAATAGCGGATTTCTTGCTGTGAAAGTTCAAAAACCCAGTTAAACTGTGACAGTTAATCTTCCAGATAATATTGGCATATGTATGTGAAGGGGCAAAAGAGAAAGTTAAAATTCCATCATGAATTTCAAAAATATAACCTCCCTTGTAGTGTGCTGAATTGCTTGAGATGTGAGTAATTTACTCCAGCAATAGGGTATCCAGATTCTTCGAGAAGGAAAAAAATATATAGTTTTCACTAATTCCACGTTGTAGTTTCCTCCTGTAGTGTGCAAAAACAAACTATCAAAGTGTTATTGTGACCGAAAGCAACTTGTGACTAAGAATATTTTAGAAGTATGATTTTCACAAACAAGCTACCTTGACTGGATTTATTTGTTCTTCCCATCAAAATCACACAGCTTGATTCTTACTAGTAGTGGCTTTTTCTTATTCATTCTCTTAAGCTTACCTTAATATTAAATGAGCAAGCAATCTTCCATGTCAAAGATTAACCACGTGGTGGTTTGAGCCATCTGTTTACAGGGCCTATAAACTGCTCAAATGTGCTCGGCCTTTGGTTTTTTTTTTGTTTCACTTTTGCATAGGACAAACCAGTAGTAGTCCCTTAATATTTTTTTCATAGCTTTTTATCATTCAGGTGACTCCTAAATCTGCTCACCTTCTTTTGCATGGATATGTGCCTTTATGAACTTTATGGACTTTCCCAGTTAAGCTAAAATTTTAAAGGAATGTTATCATTTCAAAAAAGCCACCTGAGGGAAAGTAAGCCAACATACCTGACAAGTACTATCTTATATTTAGCTTAAAGTACTGCTACTACAGTTAGGAAAACAGTCATCACAAGGTCAGCTACACAACGGAGACCAGAGTTGTACTGAAACTCCTTGATCTGACTAGGCTATTCCACGCTAAAAAAAACACTTGTCTCTGAATTAGTCTCAACTCCAATGGTAGAAAACAGTATCTCTTAGCCTCAAATGGTCAGTTAGAGGTAAACCTCTTGATTAATCCAGTTACTGATAGGAAGGTATGTTGGAGCAATGGGTCTTTGACAAGTTGTTTTCTTTGTAAAGGGACATAGTGTTCAGCCTTACGAAAGGAAAGAGAATAGTCCAACAAATTTTCTAGCCAATATGTCCACTACAGTGTAAAAACAAGTTGCATTTTCTTTATTCTAAAAACACGATCCTGGTCCCTGGTTTTGTGAGAGGAAAGTAATGAAACACTGAACAATGAAATGCCCTCTAGGTTATCTCTTGCAACTTGAGAAGCTGCGCTGCTCCAAGTGTTGGTGGGATGGCAGCTGCCCTGGTGAAACAGAGTGCTGGCTACAGCAAAGACACTTGAATCTGCTTGTTCACAGATTGACCTTTAATGTGGATAAATTGAGTGTCCTTATTGAGATCTTACATCTTAAGATAACAAGTGTATTTTTTCTAATGCATCTTTATAAACTAGTTACAAGTTGAGACTGACTAGGCTGAAGACGTTATCAAATCAGTCACATTAAACAGGTTTCCTGTGAGTACTGTTTAATCTTTTGAAGGAAATATCTGCATCCTCCAAGATGTGGTATAGCTCCTACAGCAGCCAGGAGTTAAAATTTAGGATTTGGTCTCTTGTTTGAATACACATGTAGGCAGTAGGTGATATTTTAAAGGCCAAGTTCCCAGAGCCCATTCTTCGTTTTAATACTTCTGACAACTTCCAGTGCTAGTCTATACTCACTGGTGTGGTATTCAGATTTAAGTATAACTTCTCAGAAACTCTTGTCCTTCTTTGAGTGGTAAAGAAGTCATTTGCCTTCCATGCAATCTGTTCAAAGTTCCTGTGTGGTAGTCTCCTAGAAGGCCATTTGCACAAGCCAAAGTAAAGCTAATACCAACTTTTTAGGTGGCTGCTGGTTGGAAGTCAGTCCCACATTATATACATTGTACAATTATTTTTGCTAAATTTGAATTTGCAAAGTTCAAATTGGAAAATAAATGCAGCTTCCTTTGGAACACATGGGAAAACGTTGTGCCTTTGGTCCTAAGAAGATTTAATAATCAGTCCTGTTAGCCATCACTGAGAAGACAAAAAAGTGCTGAGAAGGTATCATTTGAGATTGTCTACATTTGGCTGCTGAAGTGGCTGATTATCTCTGAATTCAAAACACGGCTTGTGTTCTTGTGACTGCTCTCTTCAGAGGATGAATGATCAAGTACAAATAATTGCTGCTTGGGCCATGCCCACAATAAAAATGTGCCAAAGTACATATTAAGAGACGAGAAGGAAGCTTGCTGGCTTCAAAGCAATTCCATCTACCGGCTCGGGTACTGTGAAAGGTTTTTAACTTACCTATTTGTTGTCAGTTCCTTTAGGAAATCGGGAGCATTTGGAAAAACAAAAAGTGTTTTAGCAGTCGGGGTTTGATTTTTTTGTTCTAAGCTTGATTTGGATAAGGTGACAACTATAGGTGAGTTCCCAAATTCAGACTTATTTGCAGTAAATACACTCTTATCTTAAGAGCAGTTGTTGATTTGACTTTTTTCATAATGAAAGACCACCTAAGAAACATTGAAGTAGATGACCTGGAGCTTAATTTGGGACTTTTATCCCAAATGGCTCTGCTGCAATGCAGTGAGTTCTTTCAGAGGTAGCTATAGGTAATGGAAAGTAGCTTGTCTACTTGTCAACTCCAAGGAGCTTGCTTGTAAAAGTGGCCAGACAGTCTGTTTTTGCAAGGTTTAAAAGTATTTGGTGTGATTTACTATTGCTGAGGGGCTGTAGTTGAAGGTGGGCATTAGGAAAGTGTTTAAGAAAGTATATGTAGATAGACTGCAAGATCCTTTCCTGCAGGCTCTTGGAAGTCTGCAGTGCTTTTGGATTTTCTTCCATGATGTCTAAATGGAAACAGAATGAAGAGAAGATCAAACTGAGGACTGCTTAGAGTGTCTTTACCTTTTCCCTGTCATCTAGAAAGTGACACAACTTATTTTATTTCTGCTAACTGGGTTTGCATCTCTGAAGAGGGGTTCCAGATGCTCCTGAGAATTTTTTAGGAAGAATGAGATAGCCATCTGAATTTCTAACTTCATTAAATTCATGCTGCTACATTGTTTTGGACCTAGTGATCTTTACCACTTCAAACCACAAGTTAAAGGAATGGTTTTAGCAACTTTCATAAGCCCTTCAAATGTAACTGCATCAGCAAATGGCAAAAATAAGATTGTGTAGTTGCTTTTACTTCTCAGATACTGGGTAATGTATGCTTGGTAAAGTTAGCTTTGCAGAATATTTGACATTCAAAACACTTTTTAGATGTTTGTGGTATTATGATAGGTTGTTTCATAGTTTATCACCTTTCAATTTGATAAATATTCTGTGCTTGTATTTTCATGAACAGTCGTCTGTAACTGAGTAATTAGAAAACAAAAAAAGTGATGGGGGAGGGAAGATTGGGAAAAGCAATGGGAGCATGTGTTGAGGTCTCAAAAATTACCTGAAGTTCTGTTTTCTGTAGTAGTGCAGGGAAAGCAAAACCTGAATGGTTTCTTCAGAAAGATTCAGAAGGGGACACACCTTCACTTATCAGCTGGCCCTCCAGGTATCATAAAATGTAGCTGTGTGGCTAACAATCAGAATACAAACATTTCTTTCCCTTTACTCTGTCTTTGTTTAACACTTGCCTTGACTTTTCCTTTAACAGCAGCAAGTTAGGAAGTGTTGTTTCTTGCAGATAAACAGCTGTTGAAACTTTTCTGAAGCAGCTGCTTTTATTGTAGCTACGACCAATTGGTATTTTGGTGAAGAAGCCTCAAGCTTCTTCCAGAGCTACTGTCATTCTGGCTTCCTCTAATTTTTATAACTTCTTATTTTATGCCACTTAGTACTTTGCATTCCAACAGATTTTTATACCACACACCAATCCATCTTGGCTATTCCCTACAAATAATTCCATAAATTCCAAAGGAGGTGAGACGAGAAGTGAAAAAACTACATTGGAAAGTAAAGCAAGATCTTGATCAGAGCTACAAGCAGCTGCTTTCTCCTAGTTTCATAACACATACAGTTAGCCCACCATGAGAAGCATTGAAGGAAGACTCTTTGCTGTGTTCTCGATTAAAGTCATTCTTATAACCCACTACTAACCAGTGTGAATGTTCTGAAGGATGCTTGGTACATGAAAGAATCACTTTTTCAGACTGAACACACTTTCTGTGCTTAGATAACTTTGAGGCATTTCACTGATAGTGCACCAACACTCAGAGATGAGAAACACCAAAATATTAGAAAGGTTGGTGTTTCAGATAGCTTTAGATATTCTGAATTGTTCTCTCATGTATTCATTTTTCTTTTTTTTTCCTAAATCTTGCTTGTCAAAAATAATGTAAACTCCAAAAACTCTGCTGGCAGCAAGCCTGTAATCATACATACTTTGAGCTAGATTATTGTACTTGAGTTTCTCTCCCTTTTCGAGGGAGCGGACTTACAAAGCCTTAATTTTTAATCCTGTGTATGCAATATTTACAACCACTCGCCCTGTAAGCTGTCTGAACTCTTAGCATGGCTGTAAAACTGCTGCAGAGGTTACCTGCAGTTGTAGTGGTAGAGCAGAGCTGCCTCTGGCTGCACGTGCATACCTTCCCGTAGTGCAGCTGGATTAAGTGTCTAAAGGTAGAATTCCATCTCTGCTTTGCATGGGTAGCACACAAGTCTAGAGTGTTTCTAGAAAATACACTGAAGTAAGGTAACTTTTGGGAACATTCCTTTTAAGTTTTGCATGTTAGAATGTAATGAAACGTTTTTAAATAGAGTGCCTGTTTTATGGCAGGCTGGGGTTGGGGTTGAGTTTTTTGAGGTTTGTTTTGGTTTTAATTTTTTTTTTCCCCTGCAAGCCCTCTGAAGAGCAACAGCCATGCCATAGTTTCACTTTGGGTTTTAAGGCTTGCACTTTCAACATTTTTCTCTCACTTACTGGAACAGGTTACGCTACATGTGCCATTTCAGATGTCCTGTATGCTATGCAAAAACACAAGTTGAAAAGCCTCTGGGTAAACATCCAAAGGGTTAGGTGGAGATAACATGGGGGAGGGTTTATCTCTTTTCCCAATGCAACAGCATCTTGATATGATATAAGCTGCCCAGGTTTTAGACTTCTTACAAAATCTGACTACATACACAATTGCCAGTGGAACTGGCAATTTCAGGCTGAACCAAACACTTTGATAATATAAAAAAGCAGTTTTGATCATCTTGTTTTTTTGAGACTATGGGTATGTGCTGTTTGACAGATGCAGTTGTGACCTCATGGGAACATGCTGTATGTTTTCAGAGCTTGCTCGGTTACCTTCTCAGGAGTCATGCATGTTTGAGAGCCTGTGAGTCACTTGAATGTTTTAGGGCAATGTTATGCTAAGATTTGTGTGGGAGGAAGGGACTGCATCATACGCTTGCTTTCTTTCCTATATTGATTGCTTTTTATTTTCTATCCAATGTTGCTTTCTGTACCCACAGTAGGTGTCTGTGTTCCTTCCAAGATGGGGTATTGCTGTTCACAGCTTTAATCCTTTTTCTTTCTTAAAGAGTAAAAGTTAGAGAGAAAATGGTGAAAGAGGAAAGTGCTCGTGGAAGCCCTGAACTTGTCACAGACACAATATCTCAGAGAAAATCCCATCCAGTGCCAGCCCACTACATGCCTCTTCAGACAGAAACATCTGCCTTTGATAGGGTTATAAATCAGCCCGTCAGTTCAGTCCGCCAACCGATACATGGCTATATTCAGCCTGCTGGCATTGCTCACACAGCTCAGCTGATGGCAACAGAAGAACCATCAAATATCTCTGTTGGCAGCCTCCTCCTACCCGACAGTGTCAGCCTCGTAACAAAGTCATCAGCAGCCACTGCATCAGAGAGTGAAAAGAAAGATACGCTTGGTTATGGAGCAAAGCCTGATGAAGAAGATTTGTTGGAGAGTGACCAGGCTTCCAAAGGCAGAAGACCAATTTTGCCATCTGAGATTCGCAAGCAAGGGAAGAACCACGAAGGCCTCTTTGGAGGAGGAGAATTGGATACCTCCGTGGGGAGTTCCTCTTTTGCAAGCAAGCAGAAAGTTAGCTCAGAAGTTCAGAAAGAGATGGAGTGCAATAAGAGGCAGGCTTCTGAGCAGCAGTTTAAGGCCCCTGAGAACAGAGAAAGGAGTGAAGCTGTTATGTACATACAGAGTGGGTCTGTATCGCAGCCAGTCAAGGCAAAAGCTCCTGTTTGGAAAGTGTCGACAACAAAGCATAAAGTCCTGACTCGCTCAATGTCTGACTATACTGTGACTCCCAAGCTAGAAGCTTTTAAAAGTAAGGAGAGCATGGAAGCAAATGCACCAAACGGTGAGATTGGCATGGTTGACACAAAAGTCTCTGTTGCCCAGCTCCGTAGTGTCTTTCTGGAGACTGCTAATGCCAACAAGAAAACAGAACTGTAGGTGACATTTCAGACATATTTTCGTGTGAAACTTGCACGTCCTTGGCAAAAATTACACACACTCAACAGCAGTTTTGTTCGGCACTTAAAGCACACAGCTTAGCTCTCACCAGTGTGTACTGGAGGCTGAGGTGGTTTGAATCCCGCTTTTGTGCTTCTGCTTGCTGGTGCAGGTTGTGATGTGGGGTAGCTGGAATGTGAACATCCGCGCATGTTATCGGAGGAGCATGCAGAGTGATCTCTAGTGAATTGTTGAGATGCTTACATCTATGCTTTACTTCTCTCTTCTATTTTCTTTTCTATGCGCTTTCTATCACGTGGTTTAAAAGTGAATCTCTGTTTGAGAAGTCAACAGCAGGCAGTGCTTTGTCTGCCAATGGTGACCGTGAAAGAGGGCCACGAAGGCCGAGGCGATATTTTACTCCTGGTGAAAATAGAAAGACTTCTGAGAGATTTAAAACTCAACCTATAACATCAGCAGAACGAAAGGAGACAGATAGGTAGGCACTCACGTAACTCTGTGTAGCATTCTGATGCAGATAGACATGAACCAGCTTGTGAAGAGACTTTGTTCGTGTATTAGCTTAAATGTTTTGCGAGGTTGTTGTTTCCCTTTAAAGACAATCAAGTATTCATTACAGCTGCTTAGAAAATAAAAGCCAAAACACCACCGACAAAACCAATTCATTGCAAATACCCCCCAGGTTAAATGATGAGCAGTGCATCATCATAAAACTGTCTGGTTCTGTCTAATGGGAAATGCTTTTGGGGTTTTAGAGAGGTTCCTTTCCATCTACTATGCTTTCTCATTTACTTTTTTTTTTTTTTTTTGTAAACAACCAAATCTACATCTTTCACGTTAAAAGAGCTGACAGAAAATCTTAGACTCTTGTCTTCTACAAGATAATCTGGAAATCGTTTTCCTTTACTGTATTTGTTTGGCTGCAATTGCATGCCTTTCTGCTTTATTAAAGGATGTCAAAGTGGAGACTGAAAAATGAGCAATAGATACAAGTTATCCTACTCTTAAAGACTATTGAGAGTCCTGCTACTTCAGATGGAGTTTGAATTTCGTTTCTGATGTCTTGTTTCCAACTAACTTCTTTCTTTTTGGTAATTTTTCACTAGGTCAATTTTGAGTGCAGAAATACCAACTGCTGAAGGTACGTTCCTGTGCTATTTCCTAAAGAAGAAATAGGAGCAAAAGTCTTTTGTTTTAACTGAAGAACTATTTGACAGTGCAGACAAAATCCACTTGAAAGTAACTATAATTGTCTATAATATGTTTGAAGTATCACTTTTCCATGGGCCATGTCTACTGCACACTTGATTTCAAATTCATTGATGTCCAAAAATCTTGTCTATGGATACTGAGGGAATGAATGCCTTGACACTTTCCAACATCAAGGTGGTTGTTTATTGTCTAAATCAGGGGCGAGGAGGAGGGAAAAAGCTATTTAGTGAGAAAAAAAAAATGAACTATTTTAATCAGTAGTCTAGGACCAGTAACTAAAAAAGCCTTTATTATAGTTTGAAACTGATATTGGTAACATGTTTTCTAGCTAAGGAAATTGCAAGATGCTGGTTCTTAAATTATATAATTCAGTCTGCCATCTTCGCTTTCCCTCTTGTCACTCTTGGCAAGTCTTGCACAAATTAAGTAGGTAATCTCATGAGTAGCTAAATTTAGATTTAATGCCTTATGCTATTTGAAAGCTGATATTCTCTGCAGCTTTGAGATGCTGGCTCTTGGATCTGGAGGATGCTGATTTCAGCTCCTTAGGATACCAGTTGAGCATCTGAAAAATGGGGACGCAAGGTGACAATTAGAATGACTAGCTTCCAGGAGAGACCATTTTGTATGGTCAACTAGTAGAAAATAGCTGTCTTATGCAGCAAAATGAATAATGACTCTTAATGACAGTCTTTCAGTCCAATTATTTTCTTAGTCTGTGTGTTATCATGGACTAATGTAAGAAGTCTGATAATTCATAAAACACTGTTTGGGTAACTTGAAAGCACATGAACTGTCCTGAAGACAAGTCTCTTTTTCTCAGACTCTGTTAAGAATGTTCCTCTGATGCAATACTTGTAAATAGAAATAAAGTTTACACAATTTGATCCAAGTCTTTATTTTAAAAGGGAATAACAGATGTCTTACTTGCTGGTGGTGCTTCTTGCCTTAGTAAAACATGATTTTTGAAGATTTCAGAAACCATTTAGTCAAAAAAACCCTGCACTTAATATGAGCTTGATTCATTACATTCAGCTTCCTCCTTGTTTGGTTTTTTTTTCCCTCCTTTGTGTAGACGAAGAAAAGTTGGATGACCGAGCCAAACTAAGCGTGGCTGCAAAGAGGCTGCTTTTTAGAGTAAGTATTACATTCCCTTTATAGAAAGCTGAGTTAAACATTTCATATACAAGATGCTGAAAAACCCACAGTGTGTTAGAATGAAGTGCAGTGCAGTAAGCCCAAGCTGCGTAAGTTTACTTCATCTTGCCTAGCTACACAGTAGACCTGTTGCTCTGAAGCCTTTTTTTAAGCATGTCATTTTGAGAGATCTGTAGTTAGTTTTAACTCCGTAATTCCTACTGCGCAATTACATCTGCTTCTAGTTTAGAGACAGGCATTTGGGAAACTTACTGCTTTGCATCTAAGAAAACTAGAAAGAAAATACTGTTGTAGAACTTTTCTTCCATGGTTTTAATTGCGACATGTGTCCTCTTAGGAAATGGAAAAATCATTTGAAACGAAAAATATTCCTAAACCACCTACAAGAAGCTCAGCAGTAGAGAGGAGGCTGCGGCGTTTGCAGGACAGGTCACACACACAGCCAATCACCAGTGAGGAAGTGGTCATTGCAGCTACGTAAGTCTTGTCCATATGTTGGCTCTAGCTTTGGTTCCTGCTTTTAAACCTGGGAATAAGTTCCATATATGTGGTGCTTACAACTTAGTAGCAAGGAAAATGTTTATTCTAAAGGGCCAACTTCCTTGAGAAGCTCTAGGGAACCTATACTGAATTACTTTTGAGAAGAAGGACTAGTAAAGAATAATTTGTACGTTCTGTAACTTGGCAGAAAGCTTGTGAACCTGCAGATGAGGTAAACGGGATTAATCATAGAATCAGTTTGTAACTCTAATGAAAAAGATACTTCATGCTGAGGGAAATCTGCACAATTTTCTATGGACTGTAGGGAAAAGCTTTTACACTCCGAAATCTCAAATGGACCTTTTGGAAATGCATTTTTTTGCAAACTGGTCATATGTCATGCAAGTTTCCCAAAAAAAGGGAAGTCATTTGGGAGGAAAATGAAACAAAGGTTAATAGTCATTCATCTAATGGTCTACTAAAAGCTTACATTATGGATAATGAGTAACGTAAAGAGACAACCTGTTTGCTCCTCTAGGTTTTTAGATCCTTCCAAGTGTTTGAAGTTACTTTGCAAAGGGCACAGTAGATGATACAGTTAATTAAAAATCATTGCTGTTTGGTTTTTTTCTGTTTTGTTTTGATTTTTGGTCTTTTCTGTAGTTAACACTTAATGTATTGCTTTTCTTAATGCTTTTTTCTTCTCTCTCTCTGTGAATTTTCCATCCTTGGCAATTCTTTAAAGTGAAACTACCCCTGCTTCACGTTCTGTGAATACCCACACAGTAGTGACAAGAGTACCTAGTCCCACTGTAGTTAAGAGCACTGTACAACCTATCAGGTACTGGGGGGGATAAACATGCATGTTACATGAAGCACAAGTATCCTCAATAGCAGATGCATCTTTAGCCTTGAATGTCTTTTCAATGTGTCAAGTCAATACTCATTTCAAGTATATTTAAAATATTTGTCAACTTCGTTTACATTTGCATGATAAAACAATGCAACTGGGTTTTTTTGCCCAGCATCTGTTACAGGACCTTTCTAACCACACTTAACCTGTTCTAGAAGCATATTCTTTGTGAAATAAATGAATTTGCATGTGAGCAAACCTAGAAGAACCCTCTTTGCTCTTGTACCTTTTTTATACAGTAACATCACCTTGAGATGAAAACACCAAAGCTGGGTGCTTGGTTTCGCAAGCAGTACATGTTCTCTTTGTCTGTCTCTACATACATTTTTTTTTTGAGCTTTCAAAATTAAAGGAAAGATAAGAAATTGCACCACCTATAGGTAAAGTTGCAGAATACTGTTTGCCTGTTCTGAATGAGAGCATTTTAGCAGTCCAAGACAGAAAAAAAGAGAATACTGCTAAATCCATAAATGTGATTGAAGGTCAATAAAATGTATTATTGTAAGGGTGAATAATATGTTATTGTAGAGACAAATGCAGTTACAGCTTTTATGAATGAATGTGTCTTCCTTCAGCATTGGTCAAACAATCTTCAAAAATAATGGAATATCTTTCAAAATTATTTTTTTTGTTGTGGAGTTACCTCAAATAACTCAAAACAAAAGAGAACCTGAATTCTACTCCAAATTATAGAAGGCGTTACAATTTGTTAACTTAAAATCAGCACTAACTTGGAGTTTAAATCCATCCCTTGAATGTTGTTATTTTGTGTGCTCAACAAAGACTTTATAATAAAATTGAATGTAATGTAAATTGGGCTATAGGACCCATGTTTGTTCTACAGCAGACATCTTAAATGTCTCTCCATAGCCCTGTATATCCAGAGATTGGTCTAAAAAAGTCTCTGTTCAATCCTGAGTTCCTCTTTTAAAAATTGTTGTGTCCTAATAAAATGAATTTGTAAATGAAAATTTAACTTGTTTTAATTCTTCAACTGTTGCATTAGAACTCATCATGCCAATGTTGAACCACTGCATAACCACCTAGGCTGCTGTATTACATTGGCTATTGTGCTTCACGTGCAGTTGTTCTGCTTCTATCAGGTTAAGATTTTAAAACTTCATAATGGCTTCTTCAAAACTCACTTCCAGTTGTATTTCTTCAGCTTACAGGCATCAGCACACCAAAAAATTTTAGCAAAAGAGGAGATAAGAGCAGCCAAAGAGGCAATGGGGCAAGATCAGTCTGAAGAACCAGATTCTTCCACCTTAAGTTTGGCAGAAAAAATGGCTTTGTTTAACAAACTGTCTCAACCAGTATCCAGGGCCATCTCCACAAGGGGTCGAGGAGATATTAGGCACAGGAGAATGAATGCTCGTTACCAGACTCAACCAGTCACTCTTGGAGAAGTTGAGCAGGTAAGTGCAATCTTAGCTCTTTTACATTTGATTCTTTTTATTGGAGAAACAACTTCAGTGTAAGAAGCTGACCTTTTCTTTGCTCTGAGTTATACACTGGGGTCGTGACATACTGACAGGAAAAAGCTTGTCAGGAAGCAGCCGCCTTCTGACGTTGAGGAACAGCACCCTCTAAAATGTCCAACTTCACTGGTGTGTTTTTCTTTCTTAAGTAGTTCAAGAGTATATCATATTCCTGATTAGTGCATGCTGTGCCACACGGTTTCTGCCATTACTGTTGGAACAAGATGTCTTCTAAAAGTAAATTCCTGACCAAAGTAGTAAAAACTCTGACACGCATCATCATGCCTTAGATGTTTTGTTTTGTTTTTTTCAGGGGATTTTTAGCTTTGTCATGTCCAATTTCAGACTTTCCTGAGAGCACTGTAATATATTGCCATCCCTACTCAGGACATAGTCTGTCATTTTCCTTTGGGAGGGGATGTTGATTTTATTTCTATTGTTATTTTTTTCCCTAGAAGCAGTATACTTCTAAAATTCAGGAAGTCGTGGTCAAAATGAAATTATCTAATATGTGCAGTGGAATTGGGCTTCCTATTCTGGAATCCTTCATATCATTGCAAGTGCAAAGGAACTCCTTTTTCTGCGAAGTTTTAGCATAAGAGGGCTTAGTATTGGTCTTTCAGAGCTGATATTCACAGTAGCAGAAACATCAGTCCTTTGGTATTATAGTCTTAAAAGAAATCACTTCAACAGTGAAACACAACTCCTATGCATGTCATATTTCTAGGGATTTGGATCAATCTGAGTGTTAGGAAGTTCCCATCCTTCTCTTTCTATAAGCTTCATTCATGGTTATGTATTTCCCACATTATAACACAGGATTTCTCTAACCGTATTGTTGCAAAGCTGTACAGATGTATAATTGTACTTTACTACTTCGTGCCTAAGTAGACACAGTAAATAATTAGTGAACTTACTTTAGCAAGATTTCCAGACCTTACATAGTCCTCTTCCCCTTCATTCTCCCCATGTCATCCCCTGTCACAGCCTGACCTCTTTAATGATTGTGTCGCACTCTTGTTTGGGAGTCAGGAAGCTGATCAACAGAAATGGGCTGAAGCAGAAGTGATAGACACATTAGTTTGTCAGACTTTTACAGAACAAACTTGCTCTTCAAGCAAGGAAACACATGTTTTGTCATCTCTGAACTTAGCACAAAAACTTAAGAGTTAACTGAACCAAGTTCAATGGGAATGTATTTTCTAAAAGACTTTCTATAGTGAACTGATCATTTGGAGTGTTGGGATGTTTTGAGATGAAGTTACAGTTTTTCTACAAAAAAACCCAAAAGAATGGTATCAAAATAGATAACTAAAAGTTGTCTTGCCAAAATACATAATTGCATATGTAAATATCTTGTAATTAAAGCTGAAATCCTTTTGCTGATCTCCTCTAAATTTCTAATTCTGATAGATGCAATGGAAAAAGAGTAAACTGGTAACTATTTTCTTAATCTTTCTTTGGAATCTTTGATCTAGCATAGTGGTCATTGCTCCGCTTTCCATTTGTTTACAGGAATAACTGTGTTGTCCATGCTTTACAGAATTTGCATGTGCATCTTAAGGTTTCAGTTGATTTCCTCCTACTGGTGTGATTTTTGTCTATTCCTTTTGCATGCTATTCACTATGCCCTTCAGTTTAAGTAAAAAACAGCAAGAAAAAGCCAAACACAACATCTCTGATGTGTGTGAAAGCATGTTTGTCAGTCTCTTGCATAGCTTTTGCCTCCTTTGGAAAAGACAAAGTCAAGCTCTGCATTTCAGAGAGAAAAAAAAATCTTAATTATCTCTAGGAAAACTTTACGAAATTATTGTTAGAGGACTATCAGGAGTCTCCTTCCTTGGATGCCTTCAAGACCTGCCTGGACGCGTTCCTGTGAAACCTGATCTAGGTGGACCTGCTTTGGCAGAGGGGTTGGACTAGATGATCTCTAAATGTCCCTTCCAACCCCTTCCATTCTGTGATTCTATGACTAAAAAAGACAATTGCTGCACTGTGAAGGCCAGCAAAGTAAGGTGTTTGCAGGTGTTTTTTTAATATGCTTCTTAGAGTCAAATACTTTGCTCAAAGGTGTACATGAGAGCCAGTGTTTATATTTGAAGAAGTCTTAGACTCACAGTCCTGCTTGAAGGTGATTTATGTGGCAGAAGCGTCAGGAATGTCTGCCCTATGTAGGATAGCACAGAGCAGAATCTCTGGCACCAAGCTGGCTACAGAGCTGGAAGCTGCATAACCAATATCAGAGCAGGGCTGTGCCAAAGCTAATTAGTCCTGCTGAGATGCAGAGTTGATTAGCCTGGGCACATGGCATGTCATCCGGCGTCTGGAACCTGAACTAACGTGTGTCTCGAGTGCTGTGCAGTCCCATGCCAGGAGGAGCCTTTTTGTGGAGCCCTAACACAGTGTCCTGTGCATGCTACACGTACACCCTTGATTACTAAAGATGTTGCTGTTCACATGCAGTTGTTTATTCCCTGTGTGGACTAATCTGTCTGCAGCCAAATTATCTCAATTTCTAGTCTATTTTTATAGAGCACTGTTTTCATGTGGAAGCACACCTCTGAAGAACTGATGTGATTAGCCTGGTTTGGGGAATTGACGGTCTCAGAGCTTTTAAGTCTTTTGTTTGTTTCTTCATAGGTGCAAAATGAAAGTGGAAAAATTACTCCCCTGTCATCTGCAGTTGCAACATCAATTTCAACAATGGCATCTGCCCTTTCTCCTTTGTATGCTGGAGACCTCCACACAAAGCCAGCTAGTGATGGAAGTGTCAGTGCTGCTGCTAGAGCTGATTTGAGATTCCACTCTTCAGCAGAAATCTCAGACTCTTCAGGAAAACACACACAGAAGTCAGAACAGTGGCAGCCCTCAGTGGAAGCTCTAGAAAGCAAAAGAGCACCAAAGAAGCATGAAGAAGAGAGAAAGAGGTTTCTAGCACATGAAGCTAATGAAATTACAAAGTACAGCTCCTTTGAAGATGAAACCACACATCCTGTTCCTGAAAAAACAGGAGACTACCATAAAGAGACAACATACAGCTTCCTGAGGAAAGGCAGCACAGAACTTTTTAGTTCACAAGCACTTTTTCAGCCCCTTGAACAGGAGATCAATACTGGCATGCAAGGTAAATGGGAAGTCCAAGAAACAGTCATTTGAAGAAAAGATGGGTTTGGAAAATGTTATGGAAAGGAGGAGTTTGCAAAGAAGTGCAGTGTATAGTTGCTGTGGGTGTAATCTCGTTGGGCAAATAGTGAAGTTTCTTTAGTTTTAAACATCTTCATTTCAAGCATTACTAAGGTTTCCTTTTTTTAAACACTGCTTAGAAGTAGAGAAAGACTTCTGAAATGATAAGTTTGACAGTATTCTCTTTGTTATTCTTTTAATTCTTCAGCCTTTAAACTTGGCTGAACTTTATTCAGATTTTCTTACTTTGAAAAATGAGGTATTCTAATATGGTGAAGCTAAGATTTATCCTTTCCTCTTTTGCCCTTCCTCCTGTCCTTGAAAGTGCTGAACAACTAAACTTGTTGCTCTGGATCAAGTGTCTGCTCTTAATTGTTGCCTTCTTGAGCATATACAGTTATGTATTAACTGCATATGTACATATGTAGTCTGGTAGTAGATGACTTTCAGATAACTAATTTAGCAATTAGTCTGCAATGTGGTAATGAAATATAAACCAAGTAATTCTCAGAGCAATTACCTTTCTAAATGCACAGCATAAACTTAATACATAAACTCACCCATCTTTGTGCTTTGGAAATAACCAATTTGGTCATTGCATAAAACTTTTCTATTCTGTTGAATTTAGAAGGATGTTGGGTTAGTCTTCTGGTTTATTGTGATGAGGTACAGGACCACAGTACCCTGTGGTTCTACAAGAATTTCTTCAAACAGGCATAATGAGGAAAGTATAGTTCTGCCTATGTTCCTCAAAAGCAGTGTCCATTCTAAGCAATTAGCTTTCAGTGAATGCAGGGCAAATGGAGAGTGGAATATAAAACAGGAGCAGTTGTGTATCAGAGGGGTGTTGCTTGTAAAATTTCAAGAAAGATGAAGATCACTTTTCTTTCCTTAAGGATAACTGCAATGGTTTATTTACATTTCAAGGCAGTTTTTCCTGAGGTTTAATTGCTGCTTGAAAGAACAAAACAAAAAGCCCCCAACACTCTTATACAAAATGACTTTATTATGCTATTAAATGTCCTCCTAATACGCTACTTACGCTTTAAATTGTTTTACCAACAAGTTAGTTTCTTATTTAAATGTTGTCTGCTTCTCTTCCCCTGCTCTTTGTTCCCCTGTCACTTTCATCGGTCTGTTTCTTTTCCTGTTGGTGTGAGGATGTGAGCAGCAGTCTGTGCCTCATCCACATGAAGTTCAGAATGGCGTATTGAATGTGATATTCTGTAACTTTGTGAACTTGAGTCACAAGTGGCCAGTCTAGGCAGCAGATAATGTTGCATGATTAATCTTTGTACTCAAGCTCAGCCAGATGTTTTTTGTCTGTTAGGAGGTAGCATGTGACTTGAATGTTAAAAACCAGACTTGCTGCTTCAGCGTTAACAATATAGAATATATTTTAGAATAGCACTAAGTCTAATTCAGCACTTCTCTTTTGAACGGGCAGACCACACTGAGCCTACTTCTGAACTCACCAGCACATCAGCAATGAGGACGATTTCACAGTCTGCAACTTCGGCATCCTGTAGACTGCAGGAGCTCTCCGAACAACTGGAAAGCAAATTTAGTAAGAATTCCAGTGAGATATTTTCCATTGGAGAGAACAAAGCACAAGCAACTGAGGATGTCCTTGATAATTCCGGCAAAACTATGTCAATTAAGGAAAGGTACTGAAATTTCACTTTTAAAAAATGATCCCTATAAATACAGTAATTAGAGTGGTGGTATAAAAAGCAGCTTTAATCCTGTTTCTGAAAAAGCTAAGCGGTGATTATTAAGCTTTATTAGATGTCAAATACTAACAGCAGAAACATGCAGTTAATCTGCCTGACATGCTTATAAAGCAGAAGATGGTGAATGAGAATTACTGTTCGAGAGAATGTGATAATCTGATTTTGAAAGAGCCACATGAATAATCAATAACTTCAGAAAATGAAAGTTCTAAAAATACATGCTCTAGTTACATTGTACTGATATACTCCATCTACCTCCCCAGCTTCTGCTTTCAGGAGCTGCCAGTTTTT
Organism: Urocolius indicus; assembly: GCA_013401255.1. Classification (NCBI taxonomy): domain Eukaryota; kingdom Metazoa; phylum Chordata; class Aves; order Coliiformes; family Coliidae; genus Urocolius; species Urocolius indicus. Next base: position 109,763 of record WBNH01000436.1, on the reverse strand, counting down.
TTTGGTTGGTCTATGGAAGTCTCTCTAATCTTAAATAAGCTGAATACAGGGAGTCAGGGGTTGACTGTGATGTTTCCCTGTTTTCTTTAGAAATACGTAGTTGCCACTTTGGCTTAGAATCAGAATCGTAGAATAGAATCATAGAACGGTAGAGTTGGAAGGGACCTTTAGAGATCATCTAGTCCGATCCCCCTGCAGCAGCAGGTCCGCCTAGATCAGGTCACACAGGAACGTGTCCCAGCAGGTCTTGAAGACCTCCAAGGAAGGAGCCTCCACACCCTCCCTGGGCAGCCTGTGCCAGGGCTCCCTCACCTCAACAGTGAAATAGTTTTATCGTATGTTTAAATGGAACTTTTTGTGTTCCAGCTTCATCTTGTTACCCCTTGTCCTTCTGAGAACTTACTGTAGGGATTTTACAATAGAAATGTGTTGGACAGGTTTATGAGAGCATCAGAAACATCTAACCAAAAATCATTCTGATCTAAAAAAAAAAAAAGGTTAAATGTTCAGTGCTTGTGTGACCCAATAGGAGTTCATGGCTGGAGCTCCAATAATTTCTGGATTAAACTCTCACTGTATAAAAGTATTCCCTCACTTGGTGAGGTGGGTGTGATATCAGGAAATCATAACCACCTTTATTTTTTGAAACATGATTCCAAAGGATGCTTCTTGCCTCCTAAGAAATACACGAATGTGTGAGTCAACCTCCTTTATAAGAGCATCCCCACTCACTCTTATCCCATTAAGGTGAAAAGAGAGTGCAGGGGCAGCTACAACAACTGTGCAGTCTTAATTCTCCTTCTGAAGGATGTACTTATCTTTTTCAAGTTACTGTTGTTTTGTTTAAAGCAGTCTTCATCCCCCTGTTCACTTATATAAATGTCATCTGCTTGGGCAGATAAGGTTTAAGACCAGTGATTTTTGGTTTATAGGTGGTAAGCTGTCTTCAATGATCCTGGTGGGGAAAAGGAATTGCAGGGAAGGATAGATACAAGTTAGCATTTGTTTCAGTCCTAAATTTAATGCTTCAGTTGAGTTGATCTCTTGAAGAACTGATGTTAAAGACTGTCAGTCACACAAGCTGAAATTGCTTTCACTGAGCCTCCAAGACCATCTAGTCAGTCTCAAAACTGACAAGAGAAAATACCTGCTGTATTGTCAGGAACTTGTGTGCTCTGATTCCACAAATGTCTGTAAATGGCAGAGCCAGTCTCAAAATGTTTTAGCCTTCCAAAATACCACAGTAGTCTGTGACTTGGCCTAGAATTAAAAAGCTACAACCAGTAATATGCTTTTGCTTGGCTGTAGCTGAGGCCAAATATTTATAAACCTCAGAGAACATTTTTGACAAAAGTAAACATTACACTTCAGATTCTTTTAGTTTTTTTTTTCCTTGCACATTCACTAACTTTATCTTCCCAACCAGTGGATTTTTCTGGTCATGTCAGACATTCTTTCACCTTATGGAAGAACAGCTTTTCCACAGAGGTAATGATATTTGGGCAGGATTCATGCATGCTGGTCTGGACAAAAGTGATTTTTCCACAAAGACTTACTTTCCTGAACTAATCCTATCCACTGATGTGTTATATAAGAGTGGTGGAAACCTGTTTTTTAATTGTCTTGCCTTCAGAAAGAGGAATGTCAGAGAAGACTTGGAATGAAACATCAATTGTGTGTAGCTATGTATCTTTGTGCATTTATGGAGACCAAAGTTGCTAGAAGGCCACCTTATCAATTCTGCTTCAGAAGTCAACTGCAAGCTGTGATCACCAGTTAAAAAACTACAGATAATCGATTTCTAGTGCAAATTCTTTCCGTCTTTCTCAGGAAAACAGCCTAAATGTAATTGTCAATCTTTTTTGATGTATGGACACCAGAGCAAGATTTTCTTTTGCAGACTAGTCCCCAGTACAGTGAATTTATGTACTCTGTAACAATCAGCTTCCTTTCTGTAGTTACTTATCTCATACTGGCCTCTAGGATTTATGATTTAGATGTGAAGAACTGGTCAAGTGCAGCTAATGGGGTATGTGCGAAAGCCAAGCCTGTGTCCAGTTTAATCTGTCTCAAGAAAAACCTTAGCAGCTAAGATACTAAAGGTTTATTCCCAGAGAAGAAATATGTGTAGTTATTGACCTTTTCTTTGCAAGGATTTTTGCCAAGGCCTTTCATACAACATTCCTTGTTTAGGCAAAACCATTGTTCAAATCTTGTTTCTATTTCCATTCAGTATTAATCCAACAATTTGCCTTCATCTGTGAAAGCTTTTGCTTTGAACCCATTCTGATACTTCTGGCATGATGATCATTCTATACTGATGGCAGATATCTACCTCACCAACAGGTAAAAGAAGGGCACAGAACAAGCTGTCAAAATGGGTAGATATATAAAAAGCTTTTTCCTTTGAAGAAAAGTATCATTTTTTCCAGATAGCAAAAGGAACTTTGCAAGAAAAAGCAGTATGAATAGAACCATGAAGGTCAATAATGAATGATGATCCATTATTTATCCAAAGTGAAAAATTAAAGGCCTCAGTGAAACTAGTAGACAGCAGGCCTTAAATACAAGGATTACACCAAATAATTGTCTTACTTTTGTGACTTTCTAAAGAATCAACTGCTATCTACTTTGAGATAAGCTACTGAGCTGTTAGTCTTGCTGATGTGAACCAATTTAGTAGTTTTTGATATTCGTACAAAAGTGCCTTCCAAGTGCTGCTGAGTCAGGGCAGTCTGAGTTTATTGCTATTTCTGTTGTTCAGAACAAATACATGGCTTTATGTTTTACACAGCACAGAAGTTTTCAGTGGCATATAGGGTATATATGTATATACACGTTTCTCTAAGTGACGATTTCATTGCTCAAAACAGACAAGTGTGTGTTCTCACTCTAGGAACAAGCTGTTTCATTACACATACAAGCAAAGAGTGAATGTCTAGTGTGAATCCATCCTTATGACAGAAGAGAAAGCAAAGTCTCCAGAGACACAGAAGCATCCTCAGTTATAGCTTTTCTGTTCCTGATCAAGCAAGCTGTTTGGGGCAAAGGTCCAGGGCAAATACCCTGCAGTAATTTCAGGTTAAAAAAAATAATAAATACTTTTTTTTTTCCTGCCTGCTATGCTGAGCAGCTATAGATATTTTAAAAAATAAACCCATCTTAGGCTAAACCTAACCAAAAAGCCTTCTAACTTCAATTACCACAAATCATTTCTAAGCAAAACTGACCTGAGAGAATGTAGCTACTGAAGATAATTCATCTGCATAGTGGCAATTCATTCCCATATTGATTCCTCCACGGTTTCACATGTGCTTGTATGCACTGCAGAACCTTAGTTCTGGACACTGAAATCTTGCAAACGTTCTGGAAACAATGACTGTGGCCTAAACTCCATATTGTGAGTCCTTCTCACCCCTACTCATCCCCATGCTGTGAGGTATGGAGCAGCCAGGCACTGTGAAGCCTGTCAGTGCAGTCTGCCTGGGCAGGAAGAGAGGAAATAGACATGCTGTACCCACCAGAGTCAGTCAGTGTGCTTCTGTGCTGTATTCCAAATTTTGCTCAAGGTTAGGAAGTAGAACATTTAAAAGATCTTATTTACCTGAGATTAATGGTAATGCACATTTAAAATATAAGCAAGTTCCCTGATGGCACCAAATTGGGAGGACTGGCTGATTCACCAGAGGCTGTATGCCATTCAGCAGGATCTTGACCTACTTGAGAGCTAGGCAGAGAGGAACCTCTTGAGGTTCAGCAAGGGCAAGTGCACCTGGGAAGTCCTGCACCTGGGAAGGGACAACCCCATGCACCAGTACAGGCTGGGGATTGACCTGCTGAAGAGCAGCTCTGCGGAGAGAGACCTGGGAGTCTTGATTGATAATAAACTAACCATGAGCCAGCAATGTGCCCTCGTGGCCAAGGCCAATGGCAGCCTGGGATGCATCAAGCAGAGTGTGGCCAGCAGGTCAAGGGAGGTTCTTCTCCCTCTCTACTCTGCCCTGATGAGGCCTCATCTGGAGTCCTATGTCCAGTTCTGGGCTCCTCAGCTCAAGAGGGACAGAGAACTTCTGGAGAGAGTCCAGCACAGGGCCACCAAAGATGATTAGGGGACTGGAGCATCTTCCTTGTGAGGAAAGGCTGTGGGAACTGATGGTGTCTCATTAATACTTACAAGTATTTAAGTTGTATGTCTAGGCAATGAGTCAGCACTTTCTTTCTGTTGTCTCAAGTGCCAGGACAAAGGATGGACAAAAGCTGGAACACAAGAAGTTCTACTTAAACAGAAGGGAAAACTTACGTGGTGGAGTACTGGCACAGGCTGCCCAGGGAGACTGTGGAATCTTCTTCTCTGGAGGTTTTCAAAACCTGCCTGGATATATTCCTGTGTGACCTGGTCTAGGTGGTGCTACTTTAGCAGGGGGATTGGACTCGATGATCTTTAGAGGTCCCTTCCAACCCTTACCATTCTGTGAAGACATCCTTTAAATGAGTTGAATCACGCAGATAGATTTCACAGCTGTAGTATAGTTAGCACCAAATTACTTGTGCATTGGTACAACTGATTTGTGTCACAGTGATGCCTGAGCTAAGCAAAGAGATACTAAGTGATCCCTAGGAGGCTGATAGTAACCTCAGTCACTGTAGTTGTGGTGAAAGCAGTATCTGGAGCTGTCATTTAATGTGGCTGATGAGACCTAATTGGTGAGTGCCTGCTGAAGAGACCTCCTTCTTCTCAGATTTTAAAGTAAATTTTATTTTTAATTTTCTTTCAATGAGTGCAACAGAGACTAAGGTTAAGATTCATCTTACTGACTTTGGACATCTGTAGTATAAGCATCCATGGCTGAGCTCTCCCCTCTCTGTACCTTATCTACAGAAGGGACAGTAAAAAAAGCAGTGATTAATCTAACACATTTATTTGTTTACTTTAGGATGATCTGTGTTGCACCTTGTTCTCCTTTGGCTGTACTGGCAATTTCCACTGACTTTATAAATAAACTGAGGTGCCCCGTCTCAGATCTAAGTGTCTGTTTCAACAGATGAGTTTACTCAACATATTCAGTAAAGGCTTGGTGTTTGTTTGTATATGAGTATTTGTATACAAATATTTGTATTCACTGAGCTTTGTACATATGTGTGAAATGTAAATAACTGTAGTTAATGTTAGAAAACTTGATTTCAAATTCTCTTGAATGCAGCATCACTGAAATAAAGGCAGCTTTTGAGGATAATGTGAAGTATGGTGTTTAAATCTACCTGTTGGCATGGTTTTTCTTCTAGGTTGGCATTACTGAAGAAGAGTGGCGAAGAAGATTGGAAAAGCAGGCTCAGCAAAAAGCAGGAGTATGCAAAAGTGTCTGTCACCGATCGTAGCATGCAAGTGCAAGAAGTTGAGCAGCTGTTGAAGAAGGTAACTCTATCTTTCTTTGGAAAAACCATCTTGCTTGAAATGCTTCAGCTTTTTGAAAATGCATTCAACTAGACAGGCATGCCTAATATTAGCAACTAGCTCCTGCTATTCCTCTTGTTGTCAAGCTTGTTTAAAAAACAATTCTCCCAACGTGAAAGTTCTTTAAACAAGAATGTCTTCAACTGTCTTGAGATGTGTATTGGTTACAGCATCTTTACATCAGCAGAGTATGAACCAGTGAGTGGGCTTGTAAGGCTTCTGGAACATTTACAGGTATAGATTTAAGCCTTTTTCCCCCCTCCAATGAAGTTGACTTAAGACTTTAAGTTCAGGTGTTTTCTGTAGTATGGGTGAGCCTGTAAACATTTCAAATTCCTAAAGCTGTGTTTTCTCTGTGCATACACTTTTTTTTTTTTGAGCAGTAATTTTGGATCCTAGAAACGCTGGGGAAATGCAGGTACCAGAGCATTCACCCTTTCAGCTTTTTGCATGATATTTGGTGTTTGTGGATAGCCAAAACCATCTGGACAAGGGGTTTATCAATCTTGTCAGTTGGTGAATAGAGTGGGAGATGGATAGAAAGGTGTAGAGGAAGAGAAAGGCCACATTTTTAGCACATTCCAGTTGCATCTATACATGAGTAAGTTAAGTTTCCCAGCAGAGCAGAGTGGGTCCATAGAGAAGAACATTTACTATGAGAACCTGCCATCCATTCAATGAAGTTTTAGTTCAGGCTAAACTTAGTCTGCTACTGTGGCCTGACTGCTGTCGGCAGCTGTAACCTTATGTTGGAATGCAGGAGTGTGCTTCAGGACTTGGTTTCATCCAAAAGTCTGTCTGTTCTGCAGTGTGAACCAAAGGACAGAAAGTGAGTGTATGACAAAGATTTGCTTTGAAAGCAACTGCTGGTTCAAACCACAAGACTAACACAGACTTGCTTCCTTACTGAGTCTAGTGTTTTGAAAATGACAATAGTCAGATAAAATAGGTTATTTCAAAGGACTCTAATTTTTGAAGGAGCGTTTTCACAGAGGACAAGTTAAAATGTGTGTTATGAATTTTACTAGTAGGAACAATAACCTTTGGATCCAATTACTTAGTTGTGAAAATGTTGCTTTTATTAGCTAGTATAGGCAAACAGTAACAAAGTCTCCTGTTCACCAGTTTATTACAAGCAAGGAGTTCTTAGAAAGTCTGAACGTGTGACTCATCAAAGGTTGTGTGTTAACTGGACAGAAAAGCAAGAAAACTGAATTTTGCAGTTTGGTTTATGGGGTTTGTTTTGGTTTTGTCCTGTGGACTTACTCAACAATCCAATTGCCAGTTTGAAAAATGTCCTAAAGCAAAACCAGTTTCAGTGGGGAAAGCAAAATTGCAGTCACATTTTTAACAGGCTAGTCTCCAAAATGACAACAGTTGAGATCAGATAACAAATGTACTCCCACTAAGGACAAGGGGGTTGAGAAAAAAGCTTTAAGCAGCTGCCAAGATTTAGGCAGAGGCAAAACCTTTGTTCTCTCTTCTTGCTCCCCAGCACCCATATCCTCCCTGCTGTGTTACCATGTGCAGCAACTTCACTCCGCATAGCACAAGTTAGGCTTTTAAAGCAAGTAAGCAAGCATGAAGTGCTTGAAGGCTACAAGCTTTGAAGTAACTGCTAGCAGTGGGAGTTTCTGTGACACTGGGTCACTCACTCTGTTGGTTCATGTCAGCTCTTGGCTATTTAGAGCCTAAATCAAAGGATTTGCATGTCTGCCAAGGAGTGAAACCTTGTATGTATAAGAAAAAAAGGTAGTCTTATTGGATATATAACTCCCTGAACTGTTTTGATATTTGTGATGCTGATTCATTAGGTGATACTTCATAAATAATGTAAAGCTTCATTAAGTTGACCATACTGTGTACAACACACCATGTCAGCTGCCCTTAAATCTGCAAATACTGTTATTGATAATTAATCCATGTGAATACTTATTGTCCATTGAGGACCATAAAGCAGTGTCCCACTGAAGTCTCTATTTGCAGAAAAAACTTTGAGACTACATGGTACTCTGAGAACTTTAAAGCTTTCTATTGCTGGATTGCAATAAAAATGGAGGAATTGTTGATTATTTTGTTCTGAGCTAGTTAAAAATACCATTTCCACACACGGCTGTCATGCATCAACAGCAAGGGAGGTAAACTTCTGTCATGCCCTGCTGATTCCAAATAATACCTGAAGTTTTTAGTTGGATGTAGTCAGACACATTTTTAGGGTTTTTTTTGTGTATGTTTCTTTTAAAAGTTATCAAATTTGTTCTGGAGATTTGATTATTGAAGCATAGCTGTATAAAATTGAAGCTGTTAAGAGTACGCTTAGATTTCCTATGAAAGATTCATACTCTGAATAAGCTAGTTAATTAGTGCTGTTTGATCACTTCTAGACAAAATGCTTCTGCATAGTTTTCTGCATGGTAAGATATTTCTCTAAATGTGTCATTGTCATTTATGTGAGCTAAACTGTAGAAAAAGCATAAAATTCATGGAAAAGCTGACTGTGCAGCCACAAATAAGGGAAAAATGAAAAGAAAAGGACTAAGGAGTTAACCCAAGGAGATACAGACCAAAGGGGATGTTGAGATATACTTGGAGGTCCTACATCTGTTCTGATTGCTACACATAGGAGGAAAATTATTTGGAACCTGTGAGACTTCTTTAAATTATTTATATGTATAGTGAAACATACTTGGAAAACTCAAAAATACCTCTAATATCAGGGGAACAATTGTATATTGAGGAATGTCTTGCTGGACAAAAACATCCCTTTTATTTGGGAAAAGGTTTTTGAATGTAGTATGTTTGTGTACATCATCTGAGGTTAGATGGAAAACTTCAATTGTGTTGCATTTTTTCATGGGTAGAAAAATTTAACTAATTTAAAAATATTTCCTTACTCTGAAAATGATAAGATTTACTGGAATGAAAATTCTTATTTTACAGTCAGTCATTTTGAACAGAGTCCTTAATTAATGTGATTACCAGCTTCATTGCACTGACATTAAGGCAGCGAATGACATTTGAAATGCACTTAATTCTTACAGCAAGTTCAAATTGCCTCTCAGTGCTGGTGTTAAAGGCTAGGGCTGAAGAATCAATTCAAAATTACTCAGAGGTGAAGTGTGTTTAAAAAAAAAAAAAATTAAAATGAGGTAAGCTCTTAAAAAGTGACCTTTAGGCAAAATATTACTCCCTTGCAGTGTATCCATTTCATATGTGGCATCCACCAAGTGCCTGTATCCAGTTCTGTTCAAAGCTGAAACTCTAAAGGTTAGACTTTATTTTGAGCCATTCTAACCAGCTGTGTCTACCTATGTTCTGCACCATATTCCATATTTACTTTAACCTATAGAGAAGAAGAAGAATTATAGATGATAAAGCCATGTCTAATCAGCTTTGGGTAAGCCCAGCTCTGAGGCAGGGGTTATTTGGAGGCTTTGTTTAGAATATTGAACTCAACTTTGCTGAGCACTGTGGGCTTAGCAATTCCCTCCAGATGGCTTTTGAGTATCCTGGGTTTAGTAAACATTCTTTCATCCAGAAAATAGATGGCTTGTTTTTTAGCAGCGTCTGATTAAACTCACAGCAGAATTATTCATATTGTGGTTGACGTGGTTCATCAATTTGATGGTGCATGAAAACAGAGACATTAAAATTATCAGCATACAAAAAGTGTATCTTCTGGATGTGCTATTCCATTCTGTGATGAGTTGTAGTGATATTGTTATTAACTTGTTAAATTCCTGCGTGGAGTGGCTTTAGTAAATATGCTATTGTATTACGACATTTTTGGCCTCTGTCTTTCCAATAGGGAAAGATTAAACAATTCAGATTCCCTTCATTTTCAGAGTTCGAGGAAGATGAGTTATTTCCCTTTATCTCCATTTCTGTTAGTCCAATTCTTTTCTAATTCCTTTGCTTTTCTTCTGTCCTTGTCATAGGAACCTGTATATGCTTCTACTTACTCTCCCGTTATACCTGCTCTTCATAAATTTCACCCTTTTCTACCTATTCATCAGGTGAGCAAAAGTCTGCACAATCTAAATGCTCAGCATTTTCTAGTAAGAACATTTTGACAGTGTTGTTGTACAAAGGAAAACTAGTAATCTTCTTAACTGGATAACCAGCTTAGTACATGCTGCTTTAAAGAAGCACAGTATTATGGCATTATGCTGTATACTTTTCTTCATTATACATTCTGCTAGTGTTTCTCTTATGCTTGCTTTTCTAAAAACTTCTGTGTCTGTTACACTATATAGCTGAGAAGGTAAATGAAGGAGACATTGATGCAGAGATTAAAACACTGAAAACTTGCAATTCAGTAAAAAGGATACATAAAAGGAACAATAACTGCACAGCATTTATTTTGGAATAAAATGCTATGTACCTTTTCTCTGTAATGCACGTAAACAATGTAGGACATAAAATAATCTGATTTATTGACTGTAAAAAACAAGCTGATCTTGTTCAGAGGTGACTTTCATGTAGTGCTTTTCCCTAGTCCTTGTCTAAAGGATTTTTGGCACATTCTGCTTCTATTCTCTGACTGTCCCATCTTCCTACTTCTCTCTCTCTCTTTCTTTAAGGTCTGTAGTACTAGTTTGAAAGAATCAAGCTCTCTGGTTTCTGATGAACGTCATCCTTGGAGATGGAAGGTGAAATGCTGTATAAACTGTTACTAATTATTGGAGAGAGGAGTGAGGCAGAAAATTACATTCAGATCCAAAATGCACATTGCTAAAGCAACTCGTATTAGAGAAGCTTCATGTGAAGTATTCTTCAAAATCATGTCCCTACCTTTGTAATTCCATCCTAAACAATGGACCAGGTTATGGAGAATTAATAGATAATGAAAAATACTTTCTTGAGCTAGAGCTGTGTAGCAAAGTTATCTTTGAGCAGAAGTAGAATACTGGCTCTTTATCTGAGCAAATGATACCTGTTTCCACATGTCAGAGGTAAAAATAAAAGCAAAGACAGGAGCAGGCAAAGAAACAAGTTGAAGAAAAACATGAGAAAACAAGGAGTTACTATTTACTTGAGAGAACCTGTTCATTTTGTTGTGACAAAGTTCATCAGCTCTGTGTATCTAGAAGGTATAGTCTAACTTAATAACATAGTATTATTCCAGTAGTGAGAGACAGCCATCCAATGACTGTTTATCCCATCAGAGGGGGACACCCAAAAAGTGTTTATCCTTCCAGTGACTGCAGTGAGCTACATCCTTCCCTCTTAGAAAGCTCTTTCTAGCATAGTGTCAAGGTGCATACAGATTTGTTTGGGTTTTTTTCTGGCCCATTGTTTTGTTGTTTACACAAAACACCAGTGGAATATGTTCTGTTTTGCTCACATCACTTTCAGACAGAAAGCTGTATGTTTGTGACTGAGTTTACTCCTTATAACAAGAGTCATATAAAGTTGCAGAGGAAGACAATGGAGGTTTTTTTTTTCCATACAAGTATTGGATTCTTCTTGTGCTGGTTTTGTCTTAGGAGCCTAGAGAAGTTACTTGTAATAAAAAGCAAATAGATAGATACTTTTTGGATTCTTCTTTTATAACATTGATTTTAAGTGGATCTTCCTTTTGAAAAGTATTTGTTATGTTCATTCGTGGTTTGGACTCTCCCAAGGTAGGAGAATATCAACACAAAAAAAACATGAATTATCATGTTTCTTGCATCAAAAAACAGAACAAAACAAAAGCCCAAGAAAGAAACCAGTATGCTAACAGATTATTCTGTTTTGTTCTTGTGACCTAAAGGAGAAACTGCTTGGACTGGAAAATTTTAAGGTACAAAACAGAGCATGGCCTACATTTGGGCTCTTCCTTACCATGAACTGACACTGCAAAAGCAGTGTAGTGCCTGTGCATACCGTCAAGAAATGTCTTGCAGTGCTAGAAATGATCAACATCATCATCCAACCTAGCCAAGCAGTGGGAGAAAAGTGATCTCTGCTTCTAGCTCTTCCTCTATTGAGTCTATAACTCCTTCTCAGTCTTAAAACAGAGCTTTTGGAAGAATACATACAATTCTAAACTGTCAACATACAGAAAATACACTACAATATTAAGTTGGTTTTGATTTGCAATTACTTGCTGGGTAAAACTTACCCCTTAATCCTGTCGTCAAGTAAAAATACTCATCTGATTTAATTGGAGGTAGATGCTTTTCATATCTTGAAAAAATATTTTAGCCCTTTCCTGAAACCTTTCCAATTTGTCAGCATCCTGGTTGGAAGTGTAGCAGCTGGAAATGAAGGAGCTATTGCAGTATAGATTATCTGTTTGGAACAACTGTTCAACTGGATTTTTTTTTCTCTTCTTTTTCCATCATCTTAATTAGTTGAGTTTTGCTTGTTTCCCATCTCAAATAGCATTTTTTTCTGAAGAAGCCTGTTTGTTTTACCAAATTTTGCGGATAACCTTTTTTTTACTCAGCTGATTATTTCTTCTTTATCTTCATCACCCTCTGTATGTTGGTGTCATCTTGAGGGTTTTCTCAGAACAAGTCTATCTTTTTTCCATATGCATGAAAATATTTTAATCAAAATCAGGAAGTACCAGATCACTGCATGGCTCTTTTCTGTTTAGAAATGACTTTCCAGTCATGTAACCATTTTGCAGATTGTAAGCTGCACTGATATTTTTATGTTGCTCAAAAAAACCCGTCAGAATGTCATCTGTGATTAAGTCAAATACATTAAAGAAATCAGAGGTAACTGTGTTAACATATTTAATCATGCTTGATCTCATCAAACTTGCCATTTTGATTAAACCTGTTTTCCATAATGCCATATGGAATGGCATTAATTACGTGCCTCTGCTTTGATTCTTTATTGATTGTCTTACAGCAGTCTTCCCATCAGTATCTGGAACAACACACAGCTTGTGTGACCTGCTCATGTCCTCATCTGAGTTTTATGAGTTGTACACGTTGTCTCATTTTTCAAAGGTGTTTTTCTTTTTTTCAAATGACTGCTCATGTTTGGGGCATCTCCTATCTCATTTATTTCATGCTGTTGCATCCCAATTTGTCTGACCCTTTTTCTGCTGCACTTTGTCTTAGGAGTTTATCATTGGTCTGAAACAAGCAATATCAATGAACACATAAGTGTATCTTTCATAACAAATTAGGATATTTCATTGGATTTTTCTAATGGAAAGGCAGCATTGAGCTGTGATTTTCCTAAGCTTTTGTTTATTCCTGATACAGTAAAATAATTCTTGGTTTGGCTTTTTTATTGGAGTCTTTAGTTCCCCTTGTCAAAATATCATAGTTACAAATTTGAGACTTTTTTCCTTATTTCATATTTTTAATTATTTTTAACTTGGAAATAAAATTTGCACTTAAAAGCTTGTTGAGTTTTACCTTTGTGCCATATTTTCTCCCCATCAAAATGTCGATCGACTCTAATGCTTTGACCAACTTATTCCTCCATAATATCTGTCATTTGGCAATTGTGAAAGGTTTCTAAACTGCTTCAGATTACCAGGTGTATTTGTTCTGAAATTTCTTTTGACAGTTATGTTGGATCATGTTAGTTTTCTAGCTATAGAAAGGAATTCTTTCTTGTTTATACTTTTGATTTGTCAGTTCAGCTTATAATTTTTTTCTGGTTGTTTATTAGTAGAGGAAAGCGGGGAGTCTTTGTGCATTGGGAGGAGATCTCATATGGGATTTCTCTGAGTATCATACATATCTATTACAAATCTAATCTGAGCTGTCCAATAGAGCAGCTTTACATCTTCCATTAAAAAAAAAAACTCAAATAAAAAACATTTGTAGCTACCATTAGACAACTACTTACTCTCTCTTGTCCTTTGACAAGGTTCCAGAATGACACACAATCTTTTTTACAATGTACATATGTAGTGATTTAACACGTACACATTCAAGGTCTGCCTCTTCAGAATTTTGAGCAACTACACAGACTAGAGCTTTGGGTATTTGCTGGAGACAAAATTAATAAAAACCAAAACAAAAGTATGAAAGAATCCATACAACTCTATTTCTTCTTGCCTTTCCCCCACTTACTCTCATACAACAACTGAAGTCAGCATCCTTGCTAAATTAAAACTATATGAGTATGAAATTTCACTTGTGGTTTCATTAGGTGTAGGTTGATTTCCTGCCAAGATTTCCTTGATTACATTGCTAGGGTTTTTCTCTACCAGCTGTTCATCATAGAGGTGCCTGCCTTTCGGACAGTGAAATGACTAGAGATTTGAGGAAGTGAACTGATTACTTCCAGCATTTTTATTTGAAGTATTCAGATGCTTTTGCAGAAGAGGAAACAATATTGAATAGACTGAACAAAACTGTTTTGGAGTTTAAATGTTTTGGAGTTTTAGTGAAAAATCAGAGAATTTTATCTTGATTATCATGACTTGTAGTCATAGTGTCTGGCTGCCCAGCTGTCTTTCCTAATAAATTGAGAGCAAGCATTGCTGCAGAATGCTGCAGAGTTACATGGAGCCAGAAGAAGGAGTGGAGGGCTCTAATGGCCTAGTCATTGCACAAGCCACTTCTTGGCTTATCTTTACTTTTCTGACTGATTGTTATGTTATATTCTGACTGATTTTTATCTCTCAGCTGGTAAATGCTGAGAGTTACAAAATCTCTATTTTGGTATCTCTTCTGCAGTCACAAGAGTTTCTAAGTAAAGTGACTTATTTAGCCCATTTGTTTTTAAGAAAATAAATACAAATATCTATGTTTATATCTTATCCTTGTGTCTTGAAACAGAGAAGAGTGTTTATTTATGCTCACAAGCTTTTGGATCTTTTTTCATTTCCCCCCTCTGCTTGTATGAGCTAGAACTGGAATGAAGCTTTAGTTTTTCACGTGTTTTCTCAATTCTAGCAGATCAGTTTTGCACAAATGGCACACAATTTGGAAGTAATTCTAGAGCTGACAGTCCCATGTGCTAAAAATACTTCTACACTTGGTTTCTATGTAGTATAATCCATGAAATGTTGCTACTTTAATTTAAAGACAGGTGCAATGAGCAATGTTTCTTTGGGCTGACATAACTAGAGCAAAGTATGTAAAGTTTCTTTCCTTTCCTGTTTCATCATTGATTCTTTCACTAGGATAGCACTAAGATACTCAATGCTTTTATCTGCTTCTAATTATTCAAGTTGTTGGCTACTACTCTCTAAAGTAAGCAAGGAAAGCTAAGTCTGACCTTAAAAAAAACCAAACAACCCCCAAGATGATCACAGTCATTGGAAAAATATTCAGTAGAGCAAGCTGACATAGGAACTAAAGTGAGCAGCCTCTGGAGAGATAAGACTGCTCGTTCTGACTGGAGAACTGAGTTGCCATAAGAGTGATTCAGAAATCACAGACTGAGGTTACACTTCATTGTTATTCCCATTGCCACCTGCAGATTTTCATGCTTGAAAACATCTACTGAAAGTCAGTTTAGTGATCTCACTAGTGGAGCAAGTCATGCTTCAAAAGATCGAGGTCTGGAAAATTATGTCATATACGGAGTAAATGATTTTATTTGCCTAGAGGGATGCCATTTGCCTTGGCTAGTAGTTTCAAGAAAAGGTCAAAGAACACAGACCAGAACCTTATCTTGACAGTGCAATGGGGCCGCAAGGCAGTGAAGCTTGTCAGGGTCCCTAAGCTGTGTCTGTGACTTGACTTTAGTAGCTTGTTCTCCTGTTCTCTTCCCTCTACAGCTAGCAGTTGAAAGGTTCAGCCAGTCCTTTAGTACATCCTAGTCGGTTTATGGGGTGTTTTTTAACATCTTTTTCTCTCTTTCCCCCCAAAAAAGCAGAGACTGGCGGATAACCAGGAAAGTCAGATGACCATTGAAGAAAGGAAACACCTGATTACAGCTCGAGAAGAAGCCTGGAAGTCCAAGGGTAAAGGAGCAGCCAATGACTCCACGCAATTCACTGTAGCTGGGCGAATGGTAAAAAAAGGTCAGTGATGAAATGATCCTAATATAAATAAGCCACTGCTTATCTATCTAGTCAAAATAAAGTCAAGCTAAAGCTATGCAGAAACAGTATCCATGTTTAGCAAGAGGAGGACTGTTTATCTTCAACTGCATATCCTATCATGAGGCTGTCTGCTGTAGCTTCTTGTGGCTATTGGTACTGATCCACTTTGTTCTGCACTGTTGCACTATCATCCAGTTATTACTGAGATCTGTCTGGTGAGAGTCAGTCATTTGAATGGTCATATGGTTTTTTTTTTCCCTTATAATAGAACCCAGAAGGCACAGTTAGATTATTCTTTCTTATTTATTCTTCCTTTGAAAACTCATGTGCACTGTGTAGAGAAAGTTGTGAAATCTAGTCCTTGCTATTGCTGGCACTTTCCCCACTGCTGGGATCACTGGGAATATTTAGCAAACGTGTTATTTTTATGAATGTTGTTTAGGACAACAACTTGAAGTGTTGTGTTTGGCTGAATAAATCACTGAACAGACTTCTGCGTAGAACTAGAGAGTAGAAATGGCAAGGGGACAATGTTGACATTTTTGGGGATCTCTTGAATATAGTCACTGTTTCCAGATTCAATCATTTTTCTGAAGTGGACCAGAGTCTCTGAAGGCTGCACATGGTACAAATAAGGCTATTCATGCAATATGCCTGGGAAGATGATAGGTTTGGGGGAAAGGCACCTAAACTGGTCTTTTGTGATTGATGAATACTAAATTGTTTAGTTACAAGAACTTGCTTATTAACACAACAACAATAAACTGTGGGTTAAACGATAACCATCCAAAACATCACTATGGAGTGAGGAAAGTATTGTAAGAAGTAACTCCCATTGCAATCCAAGACACGTTCTGTGGCAGATAAACAGATATGTGGTATTAGCAACTGCATCTATTAGTAGTATATTTTAGCTGATGGTTACATTATTTTGCTGGTAGAAACACCAGTAGTCAGTGGTTAATGACCAACATGTTTTGGAAGGTAGCCAAGAAAAGAGTGTTCAGTTGTCCACAGGCTGCTTTTTGAGATTATTTCTTTTTCTTGCTAAATAAATTGGTTTTTTGAAATAAGTAGAAGATGATAGCATTTGTGCTTTTTAATGAGCAAAGAAAAATACCTTGAAACAATCTCTTTAGGTTCTGTGATTTATCTTTTTTGAGAAACAAGGTAATCCAGTGACAGTGACATCAATAAAATAGCCTAAGTAGGATTTTCTTCAGATGTGTGTTATTTGTGTTGCCTAAAAGAATAAATTATCATGATGAGTTTAAGAGATGATGAGAAGGCAATGCAAAATTAAATCCTTGTAATATACATGTGCACAGATGCTGTATTTTAATTTTTTCTTATGAAAGAAAATTTCTGCAGTCCTCTTTGGAAGGTGATCCTTTACTAATATCTCTTCTCATTGTGTTCTTGGGGATTAAGTCCTGGGAGAGCTTCTTAAGAGCTGTGACCTCTCAAGTAGGTCTTGATGAAGACTTTATCAGTTGACTTAAAATCTGCTGCAATTTTGAGTCCCTTAGGTAACAGGGGAAAAAAATGTTTGTGGAAAAGCTGCTCAGTCAGTCCGTCTTGGTGTTTGGTATTTATGACTTGCTAGGAATTGCAGTAAAAATAGTGGAAAGGTGATTAATATGTATTCTCACAGCACAGTATCAGTTTAGTCTGATCAAAGTAACTAAAGGCTTAAGTTTATGTGGCTTAGTAATTAGTAAGTTATGGCTAAGTGGAAAATAATTCCTAGAGGAAAGTTTAAGTGTTTGTTTAAAAGTCCAGGCACCAAGAGGTAATAGATGCAATTCTTTACTTCACGTGCTTTTACACGTAATTATACCTAATAAAAAACATGAAACCTATAGAATACTGTTTCTTTTACTGGAGCAACATAGATTCACATGAAAATAATTAAACAAAATTCGTCTTATTATATCCACTGAGTCCAGAATTAATTGCTTTATGATAGTTACTGAAAAGGAGGGAGGGAAAGTGCAACAAAAGAAGGGAGTACTGTTTGATATGGTGGGGACACTGACTTCCATTTCTATGTGTTCTTAGAAACACAACAGAGCCTAAGAATTACTGCTTAATCCAGGGACAGCATTCGCATGTCAGATGCATCCTGCTATGCCTATTAGTAGAGATGAGTTTAAATTTTACAAGACAGGTGAGGGGTGGTGGTAGTGAAGGTGTCAAGATCTTGGTAGTATCCTGGCCATCATATTTTTGTTCAGAACAGTTGCACGTTTTTAAAATACTGCTTGTGGTAGAACTAGAGCCCAAAATGTGAAAACCAAGTGAGCTGCTGCTATCTTGAAAATAAACAAAATTACTATATTCAAGAGAAAGCATGGATCTTGTGTTATTTTGCTTGCAGACACTTGGAAACAAAGCTTTGTTCTTACAAATGGGATGGTTTCTGAGGCCGTTGCGATTTAAGAAGCCAGAGCAATGTACTCTGCCATCCCTAAGACAACAGTTGTGGAGATTGGGGAAGTATGAGCGACTGTAGGAAGTGGACAGGCTCGTTTGCTTTCCCTAAATAGCTTCCCCTGTCATCACTGCTGGAAACATGACTGACCTAGGAATGCATTTCCTATGTTCTCTGTTGTTACGCAGGTCTGGCTTCCCCAAGTGCACTAACACCTGTAGCATCTCCTTTCAGTAACCGGCAGAAGTCCACCACTCCAGTGACAAAGCCCTTGGAAGGTAAGGAATAAAAATGGCTGAAATACACTCAGGCATTTTTTACTTCCTGTAACTTAACAAGTTTTTACTTTCTGGTTTGCCTAGAGATTGAAGCCAGGCCTGATATGCAGTTAGAATCAGATATGAAGCTTGACAAGCTGGAGTCATTCTTGGGAAGGCTGAATAACAAAGGTTTGTAGAGTAACACAGATGGCAATGTATCCACTCTCCAACTTCAATATATCACTTAAATTACTTAGTTAAAATATCTGGTAAAAGTAAATATTTCTTTGTTCAGATTGCACATACTGATGACAGTTTTTGTGATTCAGTCTGCTAAATTTTGACATAGAGCCTTATGCTGTCATATTACACATGTACAGTAGAATAAATCACAAATGCCAAAATAACTCTCATCTTTCCTACATGTGATGTACACATTCTTCTTGAGAGCAGAATTTCTTAAACCAGACAGCCAGTCTGAACCATTTTGCAATATACAGTGAAGCAGTTTAAATTGCAGTTTAACCTTAACAAAATCAAGATGGGACGCTAAGCTACTCCCAGACACAATTCATTTACCTTCCTGTGTTTTTGAAAGCTGACTCGCCCTACGAGCTCACACAGCTTCCTTATACAGCCTATTGGCTACCTATGAAGCTGGACAGAGTTCTCTGCCTTCATAGGTAAGAGAAAAATCCTTTTGTAATTTGCAGTGTCAAATACCTTAAACAGATTCACCTTTCAGCAGAGGAGGCACCAGCATAGGGTAATGATTATGCCGTTCTCTCTTCATACTAGTCTGAGGTAGTCACTTTTCCACTTGTAGTTCTAGTAGATCTTTCCAAAGGAAGAATGGAATATGCAAGACCATAAAATGCTTATCTCGTCTTGCCAGAACAACTTATTTTTGATAGTGCTTGACTTTTTATTCAGCCATATTTCCAAACCAATTTAACTGTTCCACATATGCAGCAATCTGTATTACAGTCTATTATTATTGTTCTTCTCCAAGAGACTTTTCTACCAACTCTTCCTCAAATCCCATCAAATTGGGAAAAAAAACCCAACAAGCCAAAAAATAAACCCCCAAAATACCACCATCCCAAAACCCCCATCCCCACAGCTACCAAACAAGCCATGTTTACTTTCTCTAGAGTTAAAAACTCTAGTATGATGATTTATTGGGTGAGGTGTTGTTTTTTTCCTGCAGTTGCTGGGATGCATGAGACAGTGCTGACAGTTACAGGAAGATCTGTGAAAGAGGTGATGAAGCTGGATGATGATGAAACATTTTCCAAGTTTTACCGCCACATGGATTTCCCTTCTTCCTCAGTGCCTTTGGACCTTGATGAGGACTTTGATGCCATCTTTGATCCCTATGCACCAAAGTAAGAGCTTTTGAGTTCAGGTGGTTTTTTTCCATTGTTATGAATACAGACGTAGGGATGATGATTAAAATGTTCAGCTTTAAGTCACTCTGTAGATACTTTAGTACCAGGCACCTCCATTACTTCTACACGTTGAAATCAGGGAACCGGTCCTGACTTCCTAACAAATGTCACATCCAAAATGAAAGCAAATCTCTTGTCATTTGATGACCCTGACTAGGAAAATGAACTGATGGTGATAAACACTACTTGCTTTTCAGGTTAATATCTTCTGTAGCAGAGCACAAACGTGCAGTTAGGCCTACGCGCAGAGTTCAATCCTCAAGAAACCCCCTGAAAATGCTGGCAGCAAGAGAAGATATTCTCCATGAATACACTGAACAAAGACTGAATGTTGCCTTCATGGAGTCAAAGCGGATGAAAGTAGAAAAAAGTAAGTTAACAAGGTGATTTGTACAAGACACTGTCTTGCTATTTTAATTAAAGGAAAGAAAATATTTCACCAACAAAACCACAACTGAAGGAATTGAACATATTCTGTGAGAGGCAAAAGGTTGAATGTAGACCGTCTAGGAGGTCTTGAGAAAAGGACATGTGTGGCTTCCTCAAGGAAAGCTGCATACAGCTGCCTTCTGTGTGCAGGTTGAAATATTTTCAGCACAGTCACCTTGTGCAGAGAGAGTGCCACTGTGCCTGCAAGGTGAGGACAGAAGATAAAGGAGAGTAAACTTAGTGTTATGTTATGCTGAGGAGGAGAGCTGGCAAGAAGAGAGAAAGTTTTGTTTAGGTACATTGATCTTAATTTTGGGTCTGAGTTTTCTCTCAAAAACTGGAATTAGCCTTCTTGACTCCAAAAGATTAATTCCCATTAAAGGATCAGTGCCCTGTGGAAGGGCTTTGTGTTTTACTTGTGACGATGCTTTCTCCTGACAACCAGACAAACAGCAAGAGACATTATTGTAAAGTTTATTCAGAGGTTTGTGAAGCCACTTGACCATTTTAGGCACAAGTTTTTCCTCATTATAATTTGAATAAAGAGAGATCATCTTTAAATGTTGCCTGTAACAATGCAAACACTAATTATATGTGCAATACTTTGTTGCCATTAGATTTCTCATTTGCCCGAGTTATAAATTCAGAAAGTGCTTCATCTTTGATTGAGAAATAAGCAAAAATAGCCAAGAATTTAGGCTTTAAGTTTACAGGAAAACATGGCTGTTGCATCACACTGGCTGAGACAAATTTGAAGAGAATTTCAGTTAATTAGCCTTGGCCACTCTGCTGTCTTTTATCATTAATCAGTTGTAAAGCATTGAAGATCTACACAGTGCTTTACAAAACACTGGGTAAAACATGTTTCTAGCAAAGTTGGTAATTCTGCCAAATAACGTAATTCTGACACTGGCAGTTTGTCTACTCTTGGGTGATGTCTAGAAATTTAGGTACTACTAAACCTACAAAGCTTTTGGGCTAGCAGTTAATCCGAGTTCAACCTGCTTCTGCTGTTGCTATTGAGAAGGAGGAAAACTGGAAATAATGAGGGGAAATTATTATTTTTAAGGCAACAACTGAGTTTTTATAATTTTGTCCTTTTTTTTGCCTTTTGTGTGGTTTTTTTTCTCCAACTTCTTTTTGTGTACAAGTGTCTACGAACTCCAATTTCTCAGAAGTAGCACTTGCTGGCTTGGCAAGCAAAGAGAACTTCAGCAACGTTAGTCTGCGGAGTGTGAATCTGACAGAGCAGAACTCTAACAACAGTGCTGTGCCATACAAGAAGCTAATGCTGCTGCAAATTAAAGGTATGCCAGAACAGCTTTTACTTTCCATACACAATAGACTGGTGGTAACATATGGGAGTTGCTACCACAGTTGGATGCTTAGCTTGTTCTAAATCTCCAGCCTGAGATTTGGGTCCAAAACCTTAAAGAATGGGAAGTGTGACAAGTGCAGAACCTTACAAAGAGATTTTGTTGTGTGTTTTCCAAGGAGAAAATAAACTATTTCAGGAATTGTAGCCATCTCCTGTGGAAAATTTTGAACTCTCCTATTCTTCCAGTGCTCACTATAACTTGGAAGTGACACAACAGTGTTCTTACTCCACTTCCCCTTACTGTATGTAGTAGTGTAGCTGATTCTACAAAATAATAGCTGCTTTTCTGGGAAGAGTGAAATTCTTAAAACTTTTTACAGCCTAATAAAACTATGCCACAGCTTCACTTGAGCAAATGTGGAAGATTCTGGGATTTGGCTGCTGTCTGCCATTTATTGAATTCGTTTCTTTCCAGAAGGACACAAAGTTGTTAAAGCAAGAATAGGAAATAATAGAAATACTAGTTGATAGCAGGCAACAGGGGAGGTTTTTTGCTTCTTATGAGTAAACCTTTTTTTCCACAGTAGTAGTCATTTAATTATTCTTTAACAGTCTCTTTCCATGTATTTTGATAAATGTGCTGGGGTTGTTTGTATTTCATTCAAAACAAATTAGATCTTGGCATTTGATAGCAGTAGTCAAAGGAATATAATTAGCTTTGTTTTCTCTTTAGGAAGAAGACATGTTCAAACAAGATTAGTTGAACCAAGGGCCTCGTCACTGAACAGTGGAGACTGTTTCCTGTTGTTAACTCCCCATCTCTGTTTCTTATGGATAGGAGAGTTTGCAAATGTCATAGAAAAAGCAAAGGTTAGCACTGGTTGGGGTTTCTTATTTATTTTTAGAACTGTCGCAGCATATATTTCTGATGTGCCAGTTGTCTCAAAGTGGCATATGACTGATAGTCAGTGACAGGTAGAAATACAGGATTCCTGTAAATGTTTTAGGCTGTGCACTGAATGAAAGCTGATGTGGGAGTGTGTAGGTTGTGAAGCTGCAAGAGAAAAGAGGATATCCTCAGGAAACAGATTTACACTCATACAAAAAATAGACTGAATTGCAGGATGTCCTTTTATTCTCATATTCATGAAGATCAAGTCTTGTTTTACGGCAAATGAGAGAATGAATGCATATCTCTAACATTTTCTCTAGTGTCTGTTTATTTAGTGCAACAAATAATAATTTCTCCTGCTATTTGCTCTATCATATCATATCTACTTTTGCCTTCTCCCTGAACAAGATATGCACAAGTATTCCAAAGACTTAAGCAATCCTGTTCAGATAACTGTTAATCTCTTAGGCCTCGGAACTTGCAACTTTAATTCAGACAAAGAGGGAACTTGGCTGTAGAGCTTCTTATATACAGACTATAGAAGAAGGAATAAATACCCATACCCATGCAGCCAAAGACTTCTGGAAACTCCTTGGTGGACAGACAAATTACCAGTGTAAGCATTCTTACAGTTACAGTATCTGATGTTTTATCACAGTGAAATAGTTGAGTCTGTTCTCTTTAGTAAAGGTAATTGGATGTTAAATTTTGTTATGATTTATGACAATCTTTTCTTTAAGCTGCTGGAAGTCCTGAAGAAGATGAAATGTATGAAGCGGCAATAATAGAGACAAATTGCATTTACCGCCTCGTAGAGGATAAACTCATTCCTGAGGATGACTACTGGGGAAAGGTGCCAAAATGTACCCTGCTGCAACCAAAAGAGGTATTGTGCCACTTACTGCTCCTGTGGTAAGTGCAGGAATATAAAGCTGAGAACAGGTTTACTGGAAATTAGGTCCTCAGTGTTTATGAAAAGCTTCTGAACGCTTGACTGTGTAGGGCCCTGCTGCAAGTCTCAAGAAAGTAGATCATGTTATCTTCAAAGTGAAATGTTATTTAAGGAAATGTAAAATCCTTTTGTCAACAGTGGCTCACTTCAAAGTCATAAAGTTCACAACAGGTACCACTTTGGAAAAACAAATCCAAATGAAAAGCTGTTTTCCCTCTCAAGTGTTTTTATTTCTACACTTAGGGAACTTTTACCTTTCCAACAATCATTTCACCCATCTAATTAGAAATGAGAGCAGATTTCTAACTAAAACTGCAGTGCATTTGCTTAAAAGCGCTGCAGTTGCAAACTGTTTGCAGAGTGGTTTCCCACACTGTGGGTGAGGGCCTGCCAGCTTTCCCCAGCTGCAGGGCAAAGCATCCTTCTGAGTGTCAGTGAAAGCTGCTATAACTGGGCTGCCATCAGCCATGCAACAGAATCAGGGGTTTAGTAATATAGAGCTGTCCAATCTGCTAGTGACCTGGCTACCACCTAAAGATACACCTCATAGCATTCCCTGTACTTTCTTCCAGGCATCCTCAACAGTGAAAGACCGCAGTGCAGGCCACTGTCCTGCCTTTACATGCGTTGCAGGGCTTTACTTGCATTGTTAGTGCCACTGCAGAAACTCAGATGTTTGGAGGAGTCAGTTTGCACGCTGTCAGTTTGCAGCATCTAGGAACTGGAGGATCAGGGAGGATCCTCCATCCTAATGGGAGGATTGGTTTTGTTTTGGTTTGATTTTTAGGTGCTGGTGTTTGATTTTGGCAGTGAAGTATATGTATGGCATGGAAAAGAAGTTACTTTAGCACAAAGAAAAGTGGCATTCCAATTGGCAAAACACTTGTGGAATGGTACCTTTGACTACTCCAATTGTGACATAAATCCTCTGGACCCAGGAGAATGCAATCACCTCATCCCCAGGTATAGAAAGTTTGATACCCAAGTATCAAGTTTGATCTGGTTGCAGAAGCTTAGTTTTCTTGCCTTTTTTTTCCAAGGTGTTTAATTTGATTTTGTTCCTTTTGTTCCCTTGTACAGAAAGGGACAAGGACGACCAGACTGGGCTGTGTTTGGCAGACTCACAGAACACAATGAGACCATACTGTTCAAAGAAAAATTTCTTGATTGGACAGAGCTGAAGAAACTCAATGAGAAGAATTCTAATGAGTCCCTTCACCAGAAGGTGCATGTTATAATCACGCTAGTTATTTCAGCCTAGATGACGTAGCTGGGATGAAAATCCAGGGAAACTTGTTCTCAAGGATCCACAGCACTTTCTTTATCTTGCACACTTTGACCTAGGGATCAGAAAATCAGCACCTGCAGTGATCCCACAGAGTTGCTTTATGTTAGTGCTGAGCAGCTCAATGAACACTGACAAGGTGATTTGGACAAGGCACCAAATGATAACAAAACATCAAAGTAGTGCAATACACAGGAATCAAACTGTTTGAGTGGAGCTGTGGGGTAGGAATAAAAAAAGCTATGCTCAAAGCAATCTCTTTTGTGTTTTTTGACAGGAAGAATCCAGATCTGACTCCAAGCCATATGATGTCATGCTAATGGTAGCTGTGCCCCAAACTTCTGTAGGAACAGTGTTGGATGGAATGAATATTGGCCGGGGCTATGGACTTGTAGAAGGAGAAGATGGGAGGCAGTTTGAAATTATCACTGCATCTGTGGATGTCTGGCACATCTTGGAATTTGATTATAGCAGACTACCTAAGCAAAGCATAGGACAGTTCCATGAGGGAGACACTTATGTGGTGAAGTGGAAGTACATGGTGAGCACTACAGGTTAGTGAACAATTCCATTTCATCCTGCTGAAACATGGAGAAGTGCAGCTAAAACTGCTGCTGTTAGTGCTGAGATCCAGTCCAAGACTTCCTGGGATGTAAAGCTGTTTTAAAAGTTAGAAATGGTAATTTAGCCTTCCTGGGCCATCAAGAAATGGAGCTTATTCTTTTATTTTGTTTCAAAGAAAGCATTAAAACACAAACAAACTAACTGTAGTTGTTTTTCATACAACAAATGTAGTAGCGCCTATTTCTCCTTTTACCCAACAGTGGTGTCATATCCACAGGACAACTCTGTAAGCCAGAATTATGCCTACAGCTTAACACCAAAATAATTAGGCAGCTGAACCAATGACAGTGGTCCCGAATGTCTTGTGAGAGAGGCAGGTGTAGCAAGAAAGGAAAAGCCTTTGCCTGGGTAGTGGAGAACAGTAACAATGACAGGAAAAGCCCTTGCCAACTCATCGCCCTTGTTGTTCTTTTTGCTGTTTCTGGACAGCAAATAGCCTGAGAGCAGCAGGTAACATGTTAGGAATCAGTCAGCTCAGTATGCTCATTGGAACTCTCCCATCTGGCCTTGAGCTAAGAATAGATGGCTTTTGTGGTAAGGAAAAATGGAAATAGTCTATAAATGATTGTTCCAAATGAGAAAGTACTAAAATCTGTTGAAAGCAGTGTAACAGCTCTACAGCTCCAAGCTGGTAGCCAAAAAATATAGGTAGGTCCTATTTGGGATTGTTGAGTTCAGATACTGGCAAATCCAAGAAAAATACACAAGTTTGTAAGTCTTGGGAGAAGTGGGTAACACTAATACTGAACTGTAAACAGACTCCTCATCCAGTTGGATGGAAATGATATTCCATCTCTCCAAAGGAGAATAAATTTTTATGTAGGGAGCAGTACTTTTATGGGCTGAATGTACAGATAAGAGTGAAACCCATAAATTTTAGAGGAGACTAGGAGTTTGAGTATTCTCAACTTGAGAAAAACAGGATGTTTTCTCCTAAGTATTTCAGTTGGATGCTGCACAGCACTGCAAAATCAAGGGAGAAGTTTTAATATTTTTTAAGAGTCTGGTTTAAAGCTCTAGGGGTGTTTTAAAATCTTTGATTTAATTATATCTGTTTTTTCAGTATTCAGTGGAAAAAGTCAAATATTCCACAACTCCATTGTAGTGTTGAATTTCACTCGCTGTAAACATTAGTTGCTTATTGTAACAGCTGAATGCTGATTCTTAAAACAAATTGCGGCTCCAGACCAACATAAAATACTGAATTAATTAATAAAGCTTACTTAATCCTATACTCTTTTATGACCACAAAATACTGCCTTGGTGTTCTTTTGCTCTGTACTTTTCCATTCTAACATCACTGTACCAAGAGGGGCTTTTTTTTTTTTTTAGTGCCTGTAGCTTTCTCAACTGCTGCTGTTTCCAGTACCACTCAGCAGCCAGCTACTCGCCTGCTGCCAAAGAACAGTGTGTCATGTGGAAAATGAGCCATAATGGGCTCTTCTGGTAACATGACTGGACATACCATTTCACATGTAAAATTGGCTCAAGTAATGTCAGTTCTTTTTCTCCAGATAGCACCACTTCTTTCTACAACTCTTTCTCTGGCCAACACAGGCATCTCTGTCTGTGGGCTTACATTCATCTGACTAGATAATGCCAACTTTATGTGGGGATGTACTGGCTTAGAGACCAAATGTTCCTCCAACTGGATCTTTTACCTTTCCTGTTCTGGATGAGATACTGCTGAGCTGGCAGATGAGATTAAACCACGTGCTGTTTAAACCTATAGCCAGAGTACTTTCTTCAACATGTGCTTTCTGTTCTGCAGTTGGAAGCAGGCAAAAAGGAGAGCAACAAGTAAGGGCTGTTGGAAAAGAGAAATGCGTGTATTTCTTTTGGCAAGGAAGACACTCCACAGTGAGTGAGAAAGGGACCTCAGCACTGATGACAGTGGAACTTGATGAAGAGAGAGGAGCACAGGTGAGCTTCCTACAGACCTAGGCAGCAGTCCTGGTAAGACTTGCTGCCCAAGAAGCCACTAACAGTAAATGTGGGTGTATTTTCTTTTTTTTACCTCCTTTCTTTCTGTAAAGGTGTTCTTGACAGTACAAATAGCCAGACCTCAAAATTACTTGGTTTTATTCCAACTTCCAGAGACACAAAAGCTTCTTTATGGATTGTCATTATCAAATTCCACTTGTAAAGATGGTATTTCTGAGAATGGCTGAAGAACATTTTCTCTCCTCTCCTTGCGGGAAGAGGTGAAGCATGGTTAAATACATTTGTGCCTTCACTTTAAGTACGTGTTCAGATAACAGGACTGTCTTCCTCTTGCTGAGAACAAGGGAAGCACCTCCTGCCAGGCCAAGGCATGAAAATACATTGGCAGTTTTCCACCTGTTTACTCTGTAATTACATCTTAGGTTGCCTTGTTCTGTACAGATCCTAGCAACTGCAGTTTGAAGCTCAGAGGACAGGCTAGCTCTGTTTAGGTGGGCTTGTACCCACCTAAACAGCTTGACTGTTTGCAGCATACAAGATGAGAGATTTTAAGTTAGTTTCTGTACCTTGATAATGCTGTAATAGTTTATTTAATGTCAGCATAGACAGGACCAGTATGACAGGGCTTCACAGAGAAGATACATCAATACACTTGATCCAGAGTGTGAGATTCTGTGCAATATAACTGATGTACCAATTGGCTATATCAGTTTCATAATCACGTTGCAATGTTCAATGAGCAAAGAACATGCATGTTGTCACATAAACCAGTTTTACTGAACCTACTTCAGTTCCTACGTTATCTCCATAACAGTTCCAAAGAACACCAGGCAAGATGTCCCAGTCTTGTAAAGAATTAAAATAATGGTTAGTTTGAACTTACTTAAATCTTACTTGGTGTTCCCTTGAAACTCTTCATTCTTGGATTCCAGCAAGAGGTTTCCTTTAATATGCAGGTCACATATGAAACCCATTGCATGCTGATATATATATATATATATATATATATGGTAATTTAAACCATAGTCAGCAGTTGTAAAGTAGAAGGAAAGCCATCTTCGTGGGTGGCTGGAACTATATCATTTTTAATGATCCATAGAGATTAGTTTTCCTGAGTCTGTATACTTGCTTCATTTTTTAGTGAAGAGTGGTACTTTCAATTTGCAGGTACAAGTGCTTCAAGGGAAAGAACCGCCGTGCTTCCTGCAGTGCTTCCAAGGAGGGATGATTGTGCATGCTGGAAGAAGGGAAGAGGAAGAAGAAAATGCACAAAGTAAATTACTGTTAGTTAAGAGCTTCTGCTCCAAAATCCTTTTTTACCTGTTATGGAGGGCTTTGAATTCAATCTCTGTAGAAAAGAGAAACAAATGCCATGAAACCCATGAGACAGCTTTGTAACACTTTGTTTCAAGGTAGTTTGTTTTATCTTTGAGCATAGAATGGATTTTGTCACTTTAGAATAAACTGACTTTATTGTACTGATATCCATAGAAATTGTTCTAGTTGTTTTTTAATTAAGCAAAGTACCTGTTTGCTTTAAAAGCTGTTCTTTTCTACAGAGTCTGGGTGAAAAGAACATTTTTATGAGCAGTTCTCCTGCTCCAAGGAGAACTCTAAGCTTCTGTTTTTCATTACTCTTTGCAACATATTCCTTGAATGCTGCAGTTGAAGTAGGAAATTTCCGTGCAGGTGTAGCTTGGACGTGTTTGGCTCACATCTGACCTCCTGTGCCTTAGGTGAACAGGGGAAGAGAAGCTGTATTTGTTTCTATTTTGTTCCATAAGAAACAGAGCAGAAATGTAACTCTTCTCTGTTAAGCTTTTCATCTCTTAATACTTGGAGCAAGGTTTCAAGAAGCATCTTTTCTGCAACAGAGTTTCTCAAGTATTGTTAGGCAGACCTGTTGCTTAGCTAGTTTGTTCTGTTACAATATAGACATGTGATATGTGAAATTCATTCAGTATGAGAACAGAACGGAGCTTTTTCAGAGCAGAGGTCTTGACTTTTCAATCCCATGTGACTGTATAATACTGCTGCCCTGTTCCTGTCTGCTCCAGGTGACTGGAGGCTATATTGCGTGCGAGGAGAAGTTCCCAGTGAAGGAAACTTACTTGAAGTAGCATGTCACTGCAGCAGCCTGCGCTCCCGGACATCCATGATTGTCCTCAATATAAGTAAAGCTCTTATCTACCTGTGGCATGGCTGCAAAGCACAGTCTCACACCAAGGATGTAGGAAGAACAGCAGCCAATAAAATAAAAGAACAGTGAGTGTCTGACCTATATTTTGGAGATGTTTATACTGGCTACCAATTCACTTAAAATATATTGTACATCAAAGAAAAGTTGAAGTTAAATAAAGCTGTCCTCTGAGTTGAACTGCAGCGTGTGCATGCGTGGTAAGGAAGAGGAGTGACGGGTACTTGTTTTGGTGGAGTGGGGAAGTCTGTTATCACTTTCACTTAAGGTCAAACGCACTTACACTTCCTACTGTACTAATTCGAGTTGCAAGAAACCAGTCTTGATTTAGAGGGAGATGCTCAGTATCTGAACAGGAAACTAAATCCTATTTGATAGGATTAGAATCAAGCCTTGTGTGTAAGGAAGAGGAAATGCGTTTGGGAAAGCAGGCGAGGAGGACAGCAGTAGCTACCAAAGCAGGCAGTGAGAGTCCCTACTGGCAGCTCATGCATGCACCTCCTCCATTCTGGATGTGTGATCAGAAATGCTATGAGAATAGTTGTTGAAATTCCCTATCTTGTTTATTGATCTGTTTTGTCATCATTTTCAAAAAGCCTATGGTGACATGAAGTGTACAAGCAGCCTGTAGGGTGCTTTGGGGTTCTGATAATGTGAGTGGCCAGCAGTTTTGTGTCAGCTGTTTCGTGAGCAGGAAAGCTGGGTTCACTCTCTGTCTCTATGTGTTGTAGGTGTCCACTGGAGGCAGGGCTGCACAGCAGCAGCAAGGTGACCATACACGAATGTGATGAAGGTTCAGAGCCCTTGGGATTCTGGGATGCATTGGGAAGGAGAGATCGAAAGGCCTATGATTGCATGTTGCAAGGTAGAACCACATTCCTGGATTTGGCACTCACATTTTACTTTACTGCTGTTATGGTACCGTGAGATTTAATGTGAAGCTTTTGAAGAACTTCTTGGTAATCGAGATGATCTCTTCAGGGAGGTGCTTCCAAAAATGTACTCAATTAAGTAATACTGTTCTAGAAGTTACTGGAAAATGAAGTGTTTCATTTTATTCTCTCCCCCTCCTGCAGCCTCTCTGTATTCGTGCAACACAGAGCAACAGTTAATGCTGTTACCAACGTATTTTCCTTCTCTTCTGAAGGGATTTAGCAGGCAGTTCTGCACGCATTCCTGTCCAGTCTTTGCTTTGTAACTGCCAACAAAGGTAGCAGGGGGATTGATTTACCAAGTGGAAAATTTGTCAGCTCAAAAGTAAACTCTGCGATGGGCTTGCTTCACTTAAGCTGCAAAGCAGCCAGTTATGAAATGGCTGATAGGAACTAGCCAAGATCACGTTCAAACTGATGGCAGACAGCTTTTTAGCTCAAGTTCTTTGCAGCTGTTGTTAGTCCCTCAAGACATCTGGTCATCTTTCTTGAATTTGTAAAAAAAAAAATAGATAACTCTACAGTCACTCTAAAAGTTGATTTGTTTCAATTTTTTACCTTTTTAACCTTTTTCCTTATTTATCTCTGGCATTTTCTGTTGAAAATCTTCTTAATTTTAATTCTTTAAAGATCCTGGAAAGTTTAATTTCACCCCCCGCCTGTTTGGCCTCAGTAGTTCTTCAGGAGAATTCTCAGCCACTGAGTACGTTTACCCTTCCAGAGACCCTGCAGTCGTCAATTCCATGCCATTCTTGCAAGAGGATCTTTACACTGCCCCACAGCCAGGTATGTGTTTTAAAGTATTTAAGTAACCAGAAAAATACACATAACTGTATCCTGCACTGGGCAATGATTCAGTAACTGTAATCACTAGTAAGTTGATTTGTCACAGGAAAATCTGTGCTTGTACAACATTAAGCAACAACAGTGATTTTTTTTTTTCTGTGATAAAGATGCTGAGAACTAATCAAACATATCTATATCCCCCAAACTTGCTATGAAAACATGTTGCTTGTATCAGAGAATCTGAGATTCATCTGGATGAATAACAAAAGGGGTTGGTAAGCTTTGAAAAGATCCTGTCCTGATGCAGACAGCATATAAGACTAGGGTTGTTTAGGGGATATAAAGAGCTACTTAGTGGCTGATGGTGGATTTGTTGCTTTTTGGCTGCATAGCACTGTTCCTTGTTGACAATCACCATGAAGTGTACCTGTGGCAAGGCTGGTGGCCTGTGGAAAACAAAATCGCTGGATCAGCGCGAATCAGGTGGGCTACAGACAGGAAATGCGCCATGGAGACAGTGCTCCGGTACTGCAAAGGTAACACATTGCTGTGCCTGGCTGTTCTGAGTGTGTCGCACTTTCCCATGCCTCACCGTCCCCAGCTGAAGAGCACTCAGGTTCTACCCCAGCAGTATCCATAAACATCAGTGCATTTGAAGATACATCCTCCACTCTTTCTTAGCAAACCATTTGTTTAGTGGTGGCATTCTTCCCAAATTGCCAAGATACTCTACTGACTTGTTTCATGGAGGAAAGGCTTTCCTTCTCTTCTGTGCCCTCACTGTGGGAGAATAGTTCAAACATCAGATCCCTAAAAGTGAATTCTAAGAACAGAGTCCCTTAAACCTGAATGCTTTCTGTCTAGCTTCTCTCAGATTTCATAAGCTTCTGTGCACCAAAAGACTGAATGAAGATGCTGTTTGCTGATGTGACTGGGTTTTGATTTAGTGGGGAAAGTGGAAAGACTTTTCAGATGGAGAGCAAGTCTCATGTGGAAGCAGGTGACCATTGGAAATGCCAGTTCACAGAGCTGAGGGTCTCTGCTCACTTCTACAAGACAAGAGTTACTGCCACTCAGTGTTCAGTGATTCAAGCTGCAATCTATGATCATGTAAGATTATTTTGATGATCACATAGGATCGTGACAAGAGTATTTTCTGCATTAGCAGAGTTTCCTTGAGACACCATCATGCTTTTCTCTCACTTGGTCTGAGGTTATTGTGAGGTTGGGAGTAGACCTGGTGTCTTCTGATGGAGGATGAATAAAGAAAGGTGGAGGGGATAACCATTCAGAAAGCAGGCATGGGTAACACCATGTTCTGTTAGTTTAGAGCAGTTTCTCACTGTGAAAAAGTCACTGGGGCTTAACCGGTGCCAACTGTGTCCTCTTGCAAGGAAAATTTACAGACCTCCAGGCCTTGTGATGCACTTATTTCTTCTGTAGCAAATCAACTTCAGTACATGTGACACAGCTGGTGACAACTGTTATCTTCTCTTGTAGATATTTATGTGTTTTAAGAGGGAAAGAGATACCCTAGTTGGATTCCACCTTTAAGAGGATAAACCAGTCTCTGCTTCCCAATCTGAAGGTCAAATAGGAACAAGTGTTGTGTTTCTATTCAGTTGTCTCATGTCACTGGGGGAGGTAGCAACATCTGGCAGGAGACAGCTGAAAATCAGTACTGGAGACACTGAAATGTGACTTTTATTGGGCTGCATTATTGCTCTGAGTGGTTCATCCTCTGGTGTCCCTTGCACTGCCCTGTAAGCAGCATTTGCTTAGGCATGGGGAGCTAGAGGCAGGGCAGTAATTGCAAGAGTCTTTGGCAAAATCTGCTGTATTCCTAAAGAGGCTAGTTAGATGTTCTCTACCACCCCCACTTTTTGCAAGTGAGGAGGAGTGATAAGATGCTTTCCTTTGAAATGATTTCATACAATGTACTTCACAGAGAAGTAAATGTCAGCACAGAGGAACAGAGCCCCATGCAATGAAGTGCCCAGAATTGCTCAGCAGGCTAGTGAGAGAGATGGAAGATTCCAGTCTCAGTGTTCCTTATGCAGTGCTGTAATCTAGTAATGAAAATCATGTTTTCTGGCCCCAGCAGAGATAGAATCAGAGGTTTGGATGCTGAGGTTTGGATACATTTCTGCATTTCTTGAACTTCAAGTTCAACGATGGGAAAAAGGATAAATACCTTCTGCACAGGTTTGAATTTGCTGCGTCCAAGTTTCATGCACAGTGGAAAGCTCTTCAGTGATGCCTCCAGGGTCTGAAGTTTTAACATATGTATCATAGGACAGATTTTTTTTTGCTGAGTGCTCTCTTCTTTGCCTCTGGTCACAACTTTGCAGCAGTTGTGGCCTTTACCCACTTTGCCGTGGGCTCATGAGTTCTCAAGAGCTGTGTGGTTGGATAGATACAGAGCAAGTTTGTTAAAGGCCCATGCTACTTAATACTATTTGAATGCGAAAGCTGATGTGAGCTTCTTTAGCAGTTTTTTATAGTTCAGACTATGCTGTTCAGAGCAGTTTCCCACTGTTACTAGAGCTTAACTGGTGCAAACCACATCCTCTTGCAGGGAAAGCTTGGTCACTTTTGCCATCTGGGATTCTGACAACCACCTCAGAATTTCATTTCAAGCTGTCAGAGCTGATCAGCAATTATGTGCTGTTACTTATCGAGGTGGAACAATTGAATTTCAGGAGATACCAATGCTGCTGCAATTATTCTGACTACCAGACTGTAGCTGAGTAATCAGAAGCACTAAAATGCTTTATTTTTCTATCCCCATTTCTTTTTTCATCTATGTGTCTCCCTCCTCAGTTTTTGAGGTTTTTTTCTTGTCCTAGCTTGTAGTTATAACTACATGATAGCGTGAAAGATTGATTAGCAGCTCTGGACATCCATGGAATACACTTAGCAGTTCTCCTTGTCCATAAATCTTAAACTTGTCAAAATGTTTTCAAAGTTTTTGTGCAGTTTTATCTGCTAGGTGGTCCTGCTCTGGCCTGGCAGGGGGCGGTGGACTAAATGATCTTTCGAGGTCCCTTCCAACCCTTAAGATTCTGTAATTCTGTAAACCAGCAATCTGGAGAGCTGAGCTGCAGACTGCTAGGAGAGGGAAGCATCTCGTTTGCCCTTCAGTAATTCTTAGTGAGGAGATTACCTTGTGCTGAGGACAGAGTTCATGCAATTAAAATGTTTCTCCACTTACATACAAAGTCATCTCACCTGTGCTGGAACATTAGCAAATGCCACTCTCCATTTATTTCTTGGCTGAATTGCTGAGAGTGAAGCAGGACAACTAGAGCAAATTCACAGCTTTCTTTTAAATGCAGAATTTTCAAGTGCTTGTTGAGTCGTTCATAGTAGAATGAACAAATACACCACAGTGAAAATACATGGAAGAGAAGGCTTAAAATGATAAATCTCTAACCTAGTTGAAGAATTCACATTCTAATACATTTGTTGGACCATTTACAGAGCTTTAATCTCTAGTATTCAGTTTTCAGGTGAACATATTCTCTCTAATCAGTTTGCTTCCACCACCTGATACACAGCCAGGCATTTTTTTTTGTGGGGCAGATTGGAAGAGACCTCTAGAAATCATCCAGCCTATCCTCCTGTTCAAGTAGGTCCACCTAGATCAGGTCACACAGGAACACATCTAGGCAGGTTTGAAAACCTCCAGAGAAGGAGACTCCACACCCTTCCTGGGCAGCCTGTGCCAGGGCTCCCTCACCTGAACAGGAAAGAAGTTTTTCCTCCCGTTCCAATGGAACTTTTTGCATTCCAGCTTGTGCCCCTTACCCCACTTGTCGTGTCACTGGCATCACAGAAAAAAAACTCACTGCATCCTCTCAACACCCACTCTTTGGGTATTTATAAGCATTGACAAGATCTCCTCTCAGTCTTCTCCAGGCTGAACAGCCCCAGGTCTCGCAGCCTTCCCTCATGAGAGACATGTTCCAGTCCTCTGATCATTCTCGTAGCCCTCTGCTGGACTCTCTCCAGAAGTTCTCTATCAGATAGAAGTGAGGTGATGTCAAGTTGCTTTGTTAATTCCTCATTATGGATTTTACAACATATTCAGCTTTTCCCTTACCTATCTGGAAGAAAGATTTAGTTAGACTGAGTTTGAATCCAAGTAAGATGAAGGCACGATATTTTTTGGACTGAGAGCTTCTCACAGCCCCTGACTGTCTAGCACCTCTTTCCAATAATATGTGGAGCTCATCAATGCTTTTGAATCTTCAGGGAATGAAATTGTTCAGTCAACAGAGCCTTTTTCTACCAGTACTTGGCATAACGACCTTAGCCACTTAATCTGATACGGCTTCACTCCTGGGCAGGGTTATGTCTGTGTCCTACACAGTGTGCACGCGTGCAGGCTTTAAAGCAGCAAGACTGTAACTGAAAATCATCAGTCATTGCCATGCAGCCATTGCAATACCTCTGTTAACTTTCAGATCTCATTCCTTTGAATTTATAACAACGGAAACCTATGATATTAGACCTCAGTATCCCAAGTTAAGAACAGCGTAAACATTCTCACTTAAACCACCAAGCTTAAGTTTGATTTGCTGCTGGCAGGACACTTCTGCTGAGCACACCAGGAGGTTTCATTTTGCTGAATTTTGCTAATTGCAGACCACCACACTCTGATTACTCTACTTTAACTCTATTTTTGTAAAATAGAAAAACACTAGGTTAGGAAGCATATATGATTTGATCTTTCTCATCAGATACAGTAAAAGACAGATTTAAGAACACTGAAAAATGTGTTTAAAAGGTGCCATACTACATGAAAGAAATATCCTGGTGAAGTTTATTACTACTGCCTTAAATTACTTCAGTTTTTCAGGAAAGAATCAGTTAAACATGCTTACAGGTTAGCTTTGGGTGATGGGTGAGATTACAAAATATGGTGCTGTTGGTAACCCTTTTTTCTTTTTTTTTTTTTTTT
>WBNH01000436.1:60982-73746 GCA_013401255.1 Urocolius indicus | reverse complement strand
TTTTTTTTTTTTTTTTTTTTTTAATTTATTTTGACTGGTTTTAGGAAAAAATGTAAAGAAGCCCCCAAAATCCTATTTAATTCATGCTGGCCTAGAACCTCTGACCTTCACTAATATGTTCCCAAGTTGGGAACACAGGGAAGACATCGCAGAGATCACAGAAATGGTAAATCTTTTCATCACATGGGCTGTTTCCTACTGTCAGTAGTTGTGTCTTATGTTGTCAGTAGTGTTGCTTGTTCGTGCTGTCAAGTCCCCAAATCCAGAGGATGAATTTACAAGTTACACTTTAGGAGCTCACACAAAAGAAAAACAACAATGCAGCTAAATTCTGACTGGATTGTGGATACCAGAGGTATTCCTGATTGGATTTTGATGTTACTCCTCATATTCTGCTTTTGTTACAAAGAGAAGGCAAATATTATCTGAATCATCTCTTAGACAGGTGCTATGGAGTTTAGCAGAACAATTTCAATCGTGAAACAGGCAGCAACATGCAGTTCTGTTCTGTCCTCCAGGCTGGAAGTGCAGGGGAGCAAAATGCCAACTGGTTCCCAGAGCTCTAGCACTGCCTTCTCCATCTGGGAAGCAGAGCATCAGTCACATTTCATGTGACCGCTTCAAAAGCCTTCAGTAAAGGGGCATCTCATGGCAAAGGGCTTTTTCTGGTTTGCAAGTCTTCTGTAACTATCCTTAGTAGAAAATGCTGGCTTCATGGTTGACACAGAATTCAGCCTTAAACTAAGATTCTGAGAGTACTGTCTGTCCTTGGGCTAAATGCAGACCATTATTCAGCTGTGACGTTGTCTCAGAGCAGGGGCACTGGCCTGAGTGGGGTGCTGGATGTGTAGCCATGTGCTCCAGAGCCAAGCAGGGCAGGATCATAGAATCATAGAATGGTAGAGATTGGAAGGGACCTCTAGAGATCATCTAGTCCAACCTCCCTGCAGAAGCAGGTCCACCTAGATCAGGTTGCATGGGAACATGTCCAGGCGGGTAATGGATGATCCAGGATGATCCCACACTGTCTGCAGGTGGCAATGGGAGCACCTGGTGCTTTCAGCATTGGGATCCAATTCTCTTTTCCTTTCCTCCCTACAGGACGCTGACGTCTCTAATCAGATAATCCTTGTAGAGGACGTGCTGGCCAAGCTGTGTAAAACGGTGTATCCATTAGCAGATCTCTTAGCTAGGCCTCTGCCCGAGGGAGTTGATCCACTGAAGCTTGAAATTTATCTTTCAGATGCAGACTTTGAGGTAAGGGCACTGCTACTCTGTGCATGTTGTTTCTAACCATACCATGAAGTCATCTGGCAGTTTTGGTAATTAGTAGTGTTTTTATGAATGGCATATATATCCTCTTGCTTTAACTGCAGGTTGCGTTAGAGATGACGAGAGAAGAGTACAATGCACTGCCATCCTGGAAGCAGGTCAACCTGAAGAAGGCAAAGGGACTTTTCTAAGTTGTGTTTCTTTGAGTGAGCACTAAAGGGATGTCTGCTTTCACTTTCTATGCCCTTTAGAAGAATTGTACCCCACATTTACAAAATAAATAGAGATAATCTGAAGTTATTAGTGACTACCTATCTGGAGGTGTGTAATATTATAAAAAGGCCAAGAGAACTCTTTGGAAATGGAATTTTGACTCTGAAAGGTGATGTGTTTAAGCTCTGCCCTCCTATGCACTTAAACAGTAGTCTCTTGAGCTACTGCTACAGGTGTCCTTTGGCTAGATACAATACTTGCCATTTTTGTTTTTGAAGAAGTTCTCTTTGTAAAGTGTTATTTTGTTAGTTTGTGGATTACAAAGAATTTATATTTATATAAACACATAGAACAAGTATGTATTTAACAATGCAATATATATTCACTTTCAAGACTTTCATGTCAAAACTACAGAGAAGTAGCTGTATGGCAGTTGCTTGTACTGAATTAGCTAGACCCACCAGTATGTATCTCCTACGCATTCTGAAACGTTTCTCTTTGCAATAGTTAATGAATTGTCCTCAGTGCTGCTTCAGGTGCTAAACTGAACAAAGCATTTGTATTTATAGCATGGATTTCTTGAGAAACTATGCGACTCGACCTTTATACTTTACTATCCAAAAATGTATAGTGCCTTGTTTTTTTGTGTACAGTTTATATACAAAACAAAACAAGATCGATCTGCATTTTGAAGGTGGCTTAGAATGGTCTCCTATGTTACTTTTGTAATAGTAGAAATAAAAACATCTCAGTTTCTAATACTTGTTGTAAACATTAAACATGTCTTTTGTGATATAACAACCGAAAGTAAAAGCTTCTGAATAAACTCTTAGCGATGCTCTGCCTCATCATCATTTTGTACTGGAAAGTCTTGTGCTAAGTCATTGGAACCTTCCATAACACAGTATTTTATCAAAGTATTATAACCTTAGGTATCTGCTTGTGTTGTACAGCTGGAATTTGAGAAGCAGATAATGTAGAAATGATCAAATCAAAAGAGTTGTGTGACACTTTGCTGAACATTGGGACAGTCTCACAACTCCCGTGTCCTTTGACTTTCCCTGTTTTATACATGAAACCAAAATTACTGTGCGGGTTTTAAACCTTTGAAAAAAACTTTTCAACCTCTGTGCAATTGGCAGTAAAACTCCAACTGAAAATGGGACAGAGAACTTCGGGAGAGAGTCCAACGCAGGGCCACCAAGATGATCAGATGACTGGAACATCTTTCATACAAGGAAAGGCTGCGGGAACTGGGGCTGTTTAGTCTGCAGAAGAGAGACTGAGGGGAGATCTTATTAACATTTAC
Source organism: Urocolius indicus (assembly GCA_013401255.1). Lineage (NCBI taxonomy): Eukaryota > Metazoa > Chordata > Aves > Coliiformes > Coliidae > Urocolius > Urocolius indicus. The sequence goes on along the minus strand of WBNH01000436.1, from coordinate 70,952 downwards.
AAACGTCTAAACGGTGGATGTCAGGAGGTTGGGACATCTCTTTTTACTATCGTACCTAGCAACAGGACAACAGGTGATGGGATGAAGCTGGAACACAAAAGTTCCACTTAAATATAAGAAAACTATTTCACTGTTGAGGTGAGGGAGCCCTGGCACAGGCTGCCCAGAGGGGTTGTGGAGTCTCCTTCCTTGGAGGTCTTCAAGACCCACCTGGACATGTTCCTGTGTGACCTGATCTAGGTGAATCTGTTTCTGCAGGGGGGTTGGACTAGATGATCTCTAAAGGTCCCTTCCAACCCTGCCATTCTATGATTCTATGGCATCGTGTCCATTCTTTCTATAAGCACCAGAGTCAATATCGTTTTCATTCAGCTAATTAAACTTTGAATAGAGTAATCAAGTAAAAATCTGCTATTGTTTGAAATGTTTTTCAGGAATTTGGTGTTTCTGTTAATAACTCAAGTGGTTTCCATCTTGATAACCTCCTGGACTTCACATTTTAATTCCTGATAGCATAACTTTCCTCCTGCCTGGGTAAAAATAGTCGCCTGCAGTGGTGCCTGTTGCTGCCTTTGCCTTTGAATGTGCGAGTTGTAGCTTTCATCAAGATGTGCAGTCAGTATTGTTCTGTGGTTAAAATGAATCTTGTTTTGACAGATTGGTTAATGTTGTAAGCTAGCCTTTAAGTACACAGAAAGCCTAGAAAGAGGCAAGTGCTATTCACGTGACCTGAGGTACTGCAAGTGAATTGTCAGCACTGGTGTATTTCATTACTGGTTTTTGTCGAGAGCAGAAATTAGGTAACCCAAAAAAAGGGTAGTAACAGTATTCAGAGCCAGAATGCTTCTTATACAGCCCACAGCAAAGGGATGTTGAGGTGCCTGACACCTCCTCAGAGGTCCTTAGCTATGCCTTCTGCATGGGATTCTTGATTAGTTTGAAAATGCAGGGCTTCCTAGTGACAAGTTTATTTTTCAAGTACTGAGAGGTTTCCAAAGTCATTGCTGCATTCATCTAAGTATTTTTGCACCCATACATTTTCCTCTTTCACCCTTTGTGGCGATAAAATCAAGCAGGAATTAACTTTTGTTTATTCATGTTTGTTCACTCCGTGGGGGGGGGGGGAGGGGTAGCAGGTTCCTCTGTTTTGATTTCTCTCTCCGACAGAGAGCTGATTTGCATAGCATGATTGACCTTGTTTGTCCCTCTGGCAGGAGAGCATCATTTGCTTTTGTTTCTTTTGAGAACACCGTCAGTCCTCCAAGTGCTGCTGAAGGGCAACATCCATCCACCCTCAAAGCCTTTAGAAGCTCAGCTGAAAGTCAAGAGGAGCCATCATGGACACCTGTAGGCACTGAAACGTGGTTTGAGGTTGTTGGCTCTTGGAATTCACATCATTTTTTTCCATAATCTGGTATCTTGTTCAGGTGTCGGTTGCAGGGAGCGGGACACAGAACCCAAGTTCCTACTGAAGTACTTTGCTCATAACGTTGCCTAGGAAAGCTTCAAGGTTTTGCACAAAATATAGTTTTATTGTCCTTAATATTCCTGTTATTTTACCAAAATGCTTTCCTGAAATGTGACTCTGACAACACAAAGCAAGACAGTGTGGGGCCTCAGACAGTATTGTGTGTGATGCTTTGATTTTCTACTCCCTTCCCTTTAATTTTCTGCTCCTCTGTGGGGATTCATTTACAGCTGGAAATTAGAAACACAAAATCACAGAATCTTAAGGATTGGAAAAGACCCCAAAAGATCATCTAGTCCAACTCCCCTGCCAGAGCACAATCACCTAGAGCAGGTCACTCAGGAACTTGTCCAGGTGAGTTTTGAATGTCTCCAGAGAAGGAGACTCCAGAACCCATCTGGACAGCCCCTTCCAGTGCTCTCTTACCCTCACAGTGAAGAAATTCTTCCTTGTATTTCTTTGGAATCTCTTATGTTCCAACTTACACCCATTGTTCCATCATTGTCCGATCATTGGACATCACTGAGAACAACCTGGCTCCATCCTCCTGAGACCTGCCCTTTATGTATTTGTAAACATTAATGAGGTGACTCCTCGGTCTCCTTCTGCAAGCTCAAGAGCTCTAGCTCCCTCAAACTTTCATCACAAGGTAGATGCTCCACACCATCATCTTTGTGGCCCTGCGCAGAACTCTCTCCAGCAGCTCCCTGTCCTTCTTGAACAGAGGGACCCAGACTGGACACAGTATTTCAGATGTGATCTCAGGAGGACAGAGGAGGAGGAGAACCTATCTTGACCTACTGCCCACAGCCCTTCTAATACACCCCAGGAATCCATTGGCCTTCTTAGCCAAGGGCCCTTCAGATCATCTTGAGCTATTTTTACAGTCCTACATGGGAAATGGTACTGAAACAGGTTGTGTCAAGGTATGGGTAGGTGGGCGGGGGTTTTATTTTGCATGGGTTGTCTGATGGTGTTTACTTGTTTCCAACAGACCCCCAAGAACAAACAATGTCTAGAGTGAATTCAGAGATGGAGTATCTGGTACAGAGACTCTACATGCAAAGAAGGCAGTACCTTGAACATGGCATTCTGCATTTTCTGTTGATCTTAAAGCTTCTGGGCCTTAAGCCATGATCCTTATCTCCTGTGGTTTTAAACTGCTCAATCCTGCCTTTAAAACATTGCTTTTTGATTACACAAGCATTCCTGCACACATAAGGATTTGTTAGCAGTGATAGGGGCTGGAAACGGGAATATGTCATTATGCCAAAACAGCAAATAAAACATTCTGTCTGGAAAAAGCTGAAGCATCTGTGCTTTAGCCATAAGAAAATGGAAGGTAGGTAAGAGAAGAACCATCCCAATCTAATCTTTAACAGTTTGGGCGAGCTTGTTGCTGTCCACTGCTATCTCACCAGTCTCTCAAATGGGAGCAGGAGCTGTGGACCCATGTGCACAGCTGCTGACAGCTGATTCTGAGCTGCTCCCTTCCATGGGAAGGGGCTGGGGCAGGGTACTGGGGTGACATCTGAATGCTGTGAAGCCCTCCAGGAGAGGCTTTGGCAGAGGCACAGGGCAGCGTGGAGGGGCAGGAAGAACAATATGACCAGTCTCTGAGACCAACTCTCAGTCTAAATTTCCCTTTTGGATCAAGTAACAAATGAAGAGAAATAGCTTAAATATTGTTCTCCAAAGTGCCTGCTTTCCACATCCCCTTGTGTGGAAACTAAAGCAGGTTTGCTGTAGTAAGTCGTTGCTACCCACAAGTAGAATAAAGCAGCCTCTACACCAAAGTTGCTGCTCAAACACAAGGCCTCTGTTCTCCTGCTGTGGTCTCCCAGTACGATGCTGGGAGCCATCAGCTGATGCTTCAGGGATCCCTGAGGATCATGCTCAGCCTGTCAGCCCCAGCTCTGGGGACATGTGAAATGCCACATTGGTTTTGTCTTCTCTTGTCTCATATTTATATGCTCTGTAAGGTCAAAGCTGATTCAGTATTGCTTTCCAGTTATTTGATCAGTAAGATGAGCACCTGGAAGAAGGGCTCCTCATCAATAACTGCTTTCTGCTGCTCTCTGTGGGAGTTAGTAGCTAAAACTGCCCAAGGAACAGTCTGGAGTGTCAGAGCACCCTCCTCATGCATGCTGGCTGTGGCTAAGCTTTGTTGGGATAGTGTTGTCGCAGTGTTAATTTATCTAATCCAACTACCTTGGTTCAAAAAAAAAAAAAAAACAGCTAAAATATATAATCAATGTTTTTCCCTTCATGTCAAGCCTTGGACATTGTGCTGTACTGGATTCTTGCTAGCAGTAATTTTTTGGCTGCTGACTTTTGAACTTACAGGTGAAAAAATGCAAAACCTCTCCACAGACAGAGGCACAACCCAAAAAGAAAAGAACAAAGCAGCAGCTTCAGGGCAGAAGGGTGATGGCAGGGACTGTGCTGGCCAGCCACTGCTTGCCTGGGAGGGAACTTGCTGCTCACACACCTGATACCTACCTCTTAACCAGCAGTGTGTCTGAGTGTAGCTAAAGTGACTCACTGGCAGTCTTCAGCTCTCCATTTGGCAGCTCTTGAACCTGCTCTGTACCAGGAAAGTTTCACATGAGGTTTTTGAGTTTGTTGTTGTGAGTACTGGGGGTAGATAAGGGGAGTGTGCAGCCCCGTGGCAGCATTTCACCAGCTGTGCAGATGGCAGCCCTGTCCCATGGAGAGCACAGCCCTCTTCTATGTTCCTCTGAGTGCTGGGGTGGCTGAGAGTGGAGCGGACTGGGAGCCAGTCACACAGTGACTTCCTAGAGCTGGAGAACCACTGAAGAAGCAACCCCAACCAGCCTGCATAGCTGTCTGCTCTGGAGCTGAAGCAAAGTAAATCTTCATCTCTGGCTTGTGCTTGTCCTGAAGTGCAGCATATTTCAGAGGAATGGTGACAAAGAGGGAGCATGGTAGGCTGTGTGCATACCATCATCCTTCCTGCAGCTGGACTCCTTTGCCTTCAGCTGCTCCCTGCCCTTTGTTCCTTGGGGAATCGCTGCAATGTGCCCAAGTGCCTGGAGAGCCGGCACACGAGATCAGCAGCAGGCACTGCAACTCTACACACTTTCATGCCAAATCTTGTGCTCTCCATAAGGCTGTGCAGCTCGAGGGGCAAAGATGGCCCCATCCTGTTCCTCCAACCTCAGCCATAAGTAAGGGCAGCCCCACGCCTTACTGTCCACTTGCAGGCCTGGTGCTCTGACAAAGCAGAAAGCAACACTTGCTCCCTTGGCAAAACTAGAAGCTGCAGCTTGTGTAAAGCTTTGTAAGTCACATCTGCTCAGTGTAGCCCCTTAGACTAGCATGGGAATATATTGTCACAGCAAGGACCAAAGTCTGGCAAAATTCCTGACATTCTGTTGCTAAAAGGTACAGGATTTATGCAAAATGAAACAGCTTCATTTTCTGCTCTCATCACCATAAGGAAATGGGATGAGGGAAGGAGTGTGAAGAAAACTTACCTTTTTAAATAGTTGTGGAGATTCATGGTAAAACCTACTGAATGTGCACCTGAGGTCCCTGGCTGTGCTTCATGTCTCACACATAGCCCCGGGACTGTGCTGGCAAGCCCTTGCACTTGTGCATTTCTGTGCTTGTAGCTCTACCAATCTAAGTAATCTGCAAGGGCCCTTGAGGGAATATCCAGCCTGGCTGCCTACACCACAGCTGCAAACATTGCCTGGGCCACCCCCAACCTCTGCTCTCTCCTCTGCAGGGACCTCTCTGTAGAACTACTCAGCAAATTACTGAACCAGAGCATGATCCCAGAGCACACACACTGCTGGAAGAGCAAGGGGAGGCAGAAGAAAGCAACCTGTAGTGTCCTTGTTGTCCATATGACTCACTGGTAACTGTTCAGCTTCAATTTCACACTCCCCTGAGCGGTGCTGCTCGCCCAGCCTCCCCCTCTGCAGCCTGTGGGTTCCATGCTGTGCTAGCCAGCACATTCATTTTCCAGTGGCAATTGCTGAGCCATTTGTGCTGTGATAGCAGCACTCTGATATTTATTCCCTTTAGAAACGTGCCTTATAAACTGGTGGCTGTTTACATGTGGGTCTATTTAATTGTCTTTATGTGGCCAGTAAACACAGAGGAGCCTCGACACGATTGCTACTCTTGGTAATGGTGACCTGCTGCAAAGGCACCTGCTTCCCAGCTTCAGACATTGGCTGCTGTATATAATAATGTTGTTGAAGTGGTAATACTTATAAGAAGTGCCCCTATTCATTCACTCTATGCTTTATAAATTGCTCATGACTTATAGACAGAAAAGTAATTGATTTGGCTTGATTTATTTATGAGGACCCAGGCAATATTTTATCGTTTCCCTTCCACAGCTTTTTTGTTTGAACTCGAGTCATTTATGTAGTTTCCAAGTAAAACCTCAGCTAGTTCTAATACTTTTTCTTTTCCCAACTCTGACTGCTGCCTTCATTTCACTGAAGTCTTACAATTCAAATGTATGGGTTGTTGTTTTTTTCAACAGTTCTAACTTCTGTGTTTCAGGAATACAATTGCTGGTGCCTTTCTGCACAGCTGAGGAGGGTATTTTTCCCTCCCAATTCTTTCCAAGTGGTTTATTAGTGATCTGGGAAAGAGGATCCCCTAGTTTAAAAAAGATGTTCAAAATTTCACTGCAGACCAGAGGCAGGACTGTGCTGCACTAAACCACACCAGTGGAATAAATGCTCAGGAACATAGCACACTTCACAAAAGCAAAAGTACCAGAAACAGTCTGAGGTTTTAATTTTACTCAGAAGCTTCTGGTTTACTTCAGTATCAAAATTTCCAGCAAAACAGACTTGATTTTTGCAATGCTTTTTTATTTAGAGTGAGCCATGCATCCTGCCAACCTGTGACTGCCAAATGAGCAAGGATTGACAAGGCAAGGTGGACTTTGCAGAAGCAGATGCATCATTCAACACTGGGAGTAACATGAAGCGCAGGACTGGCCAAAATTACACAGGGCAGCAACAGGAATGAACTTTGGGAGCCTAGAGTCTGAGCAACAGAGGGACAAGTTGGAGCCCTTCATGAATGACCCCTGAAGACGACATCCTCTGGAAATACCACTGGTTTTGGTACCAGTTTGGACAGAGTAGATACCACAGAAGAAGTTACACAGTTTTTCCTTAAAATATGTGCAGATTCCATAAGGTAAGGCTTAAGCCTTCTCTTAAGAGAAGCTTGTATTGGTTGAGCAAATAAGATGCCATCTTATCCAACACACCTCACTTGTTAATATTCATAGACCAGAAGACCAAGTGCTAGAATATGTGCTTTTGTATTTGAGGATCTTACTGCAGCTGCCTCATTTCTGATGGCATAGGACAGGATGTCACCCGTGAGAGCCTGGTAGCAGCAGATTTGCTTCCAGGTTCAGATAACTCTTATCAGTCATACCCAAGTGTGAAAGCGGAGGTTTTGGAAACACACTTGAGCACAGGGCTTCCTTGCTCTGTCCCCTGAGGGTTCTCTTACAGGTTTGTTTTTTCCTGAAAGATATACACCAAAGCTTCCGCTTTCTTAGCCAAACTCATTAAGAAAAGTTAGGAAACCCTTAGAGCAGCATTTTCCAAAGAAGAGAGTGAGCTGTGAGAGGGGAGGCAGGCAGAGCCCACTGAAAGCACGGGAGGATGTTTGCTAATGACAAGGTGCTCCCGGTAGATGGGATAATGATTGAGCCTTCTTGGAAGGGAACAGACAAGGAAAAGAACACTGGAAAAATGCCAGCACAGAGTGATTAAATCGTCTCTTCATTTTATATTAAGAAGCGGCAGAAGGCTGCCAGGCTTGTTTGAACCGAATAGCTTGTCCTTGTTCCACGTTCACGAGAGGCACACCCGCAGAGTCCCGCGAGGGCCGAGGGCTGGGCAGATGACGAGGGCAGAGGGCTCGGGCAGAGGCCTGGCTGCTGCGCTGAACAAAGCACGGCTGGCGAGCGCTGCGCCTGTCCGACACCGGGAACGCGGGTCCGGCGGGCGCGGCGCCGAGCTCCTGCCGCCTCTCCATCGCTGCTGCCCGGGGCGGAGGATCTGCTCTGGCCGGGCTGCCGCCTCCTGCCCCGGGCTTGCCCTGAGAACGTCATCCCCGTAGGAACTCACGTCCTTCCTCTGCCTAAACCTGAGCCGGGGGCCGCTGCTCAACTCCTGGGAGGCTTTCCCCGGGTGCCCTATACCTGGACCGGCTTTGCCCGTCCCACGGCGCCCGCGAGCGCTGAGCCGTGCCGGGGGGGAGGCAGCCGGGGGCTGCGCAGCGGCAGCGCGTCGCGTGGCTGCCTGGCGGGGCCCGCTCCTTGCCGCAGGCTGCTTGTGACCCGGCATCCACCCCAAGCAGCCCCGCTGCCTGCCCGCTGCCTGCCCTTTCCCTGCCCGCTCCCTGCCCCCTCCCTGCCCTCTCCCTGACCTTTCGCTGCCCTCTCCCTGCCCGCTCCTTGTCCGCTCCCTGCCCTCTCCCCGCCCCCTCCCCGCCCCCTCCCTGCCCTCTCCCTGACCTTTCGCTGCCCTCTCCCTGCCCGCTCCTTGTCCGCTCCCTGCCCTCTCCCCGCCCCCTCCCCGCCCCCTCCCTGCCCTCTCCCTGACCTTTCGCTGCCCTCTCCCTGCCCGCTCCTTGTCCGCTCCCTGCCCTCTCCCCGCCCCCTCCCCGCCCCCTCCCTGCCCTCTCCCTGACCTTTCGCTGCCCTCTCCCTGCCCGCTCCTTGTCCGCTCCCTGCCCTCTCCCCGCCCCCTCCCCGCCCCCTCCCTGCCCTCTCCCTGACCTTTCGCTGCCCTCTCCCTGCCCCATCCCGGCCCTCTGCCTGCCCGCTCCCTGCCCGCTCTCTGCCCGCTGACATGCAGTCCCGCTGCCGGCAGGTGGCGCCGCCGCCGCGCTGCTGCCCGAGCCGCCGCGGGGCCGGGCGCGGGGCTGGGGCTGCGGGACCGGGCTGTGCCGGGCGCGGTGCTGGGGCTGCGGGACCGGGCTGTGCCGGGCGCGGAGCTGGGGCTGCGGGACCGGGCTGTGCCGGGCGCGGTGCTGGGGCTGCGGGACCGGGCTGTGCCGGGCGCGGAGCTGGGGCTGCGGGACCGGGCTGTGCCGGGCGCGGTGCTGGGGCTGCGGGACCGGGCTGTGCCGGGCGCGGAGCTGGGGCTGCGGGACCGGGCTGTGCCGGGCGCGGTGCTGGGGCTGCGGGACCGGGCTGTGCCGGGCGCGGGGCTGGGGCTGCGGGACCGGGCTGTGCCGGGCGCGGGGCTGGGGCTGCGGGACCGGGCTGTGCCGGGCGCGGGGCTGGGCACGTCGCCGCAGGGAGCCCGGGCTGCTGGACTTGCCGCCTGCCCCGGCAAAGGCCGTAACATTTCACTCCGCGGCTCCTCCTGAGTTTATCGTGTCGGAGTTAAACTCATCCGCGCATCGGCCCGGGTGCCCCGCGGCGTACAAGAAGTCACGTACTAGACGGAGCGCTCAGAACACGCTGCCGGCTGCTGCTGCCAAGCGGCTGCCATCCACCTGCCATGGCTGCTGGTGCTGGGCCTCGGGGCCCGGCTCACACCACCGCCTGGCTGGCTTACACAGGACTCCCGGGCTCGACACTGTCTTGCTGTGCTCTGCCCAGGCCCTTCATCGAAAGCCTTCAGCTGCCACATTTCCCTCCTGACATCCTGCTGGGGTGTCAGGGCTGTTCCCACGCTGGCAGTGCTTATCTTAGTTTGGGGACAGCAGCTGTGGTGGACGTGAACTCCTCTATCCAGAAGCACGTGGAAAAAGGCAAAGCCATCGTTTGGCCAATGAGGCAGGAGCAGCTCCTTGGAGACGGTGGCTCAGGGGACAGAGGAGGGGACTACTCTCCATGCTGACACCAGCATTTCAGCAGCAGTTTTGGGGCCAAACATATTCCCTGCCAGCTGATTATCTGGTAGCTGGTCTAAGCAATTTAGTCCCATCTGCCGAGTCAGCTCAGAGAATGACTCCCTGGCAGACATCAGCTTGGTTTCGTGGCATTCCCTGCTCTGGGATAGACACAGGTAGCATGGTTGCCCTTTCCCTCAGGACCCAGCAGTTTGGGCTGGCGGGGCTGTGGCTCAGCACAAAGCTCATCCCAAATGCCTGGTGCTGGGGGATTTGTGTTGGCTGCATGTCAGTGGGTATGGGTAAGGTATATCCACACATCCACACCACCCTCCTCCACACACACGTCTTTCTTGCCTACTCCAGCAACATAATTGGCACATTGACTAGAAGAGCAGTGGCTCGCAGCTGGCACAGATCAGCCACGGCTCACTGGCCCCAGCCGCTTCGCTTTGAATTTACTCCCTTGCTTTCGTCTCTGCCTTCCCCCTTTCCTCCCAGAGCCACACAAAGAGAGCTGGCAGGGCCGCCTGCCAGCCTGCCAGGCACAGCTCACCTTGCCAAGCAGGGCCCCCTGTGCCCCCCCCCCCCCCCCCCCCCCCCCCCGCGCGCAGCCGCTCACGCCGCCGCGGAGGGCCGCGC
>WBNH01000436.1:0-60866 GCA_013401255.1 Urocolius indicus | reverse complement strand
CAGCTGCTTTGCCCCCCCTGTCGTCACTGTGTGTGCTTGCCTTTGAAATTGGCAGGAGACAGCAGACACTCTCAGATGATGAAAAGAGAGGGAGAAGCACCTGCTAGCATTTGGGGCTTGGGTTTAGAGCAGTGCTTGTGTTGAATACATACACCCTTATTTGGGTGCTCAGGGAGAGAAGAGTTGCAGAGGGGCTTTTATTCCACTGCTGAAACATTCAGCCAGATCACAGCACAGCAGTTTGCAGAGGAGCCACCTCCCCCAGCCCACACACGCACAAAACTACCATTTTTAAGTGCTTGATGTGCTAAATACTCAAGTGGGTTTTACCTTGCAATACGAACACCGTTAAGAAGCGTGAAGTGGACTAACCAACAGCAGCCTTCTTGCCCCATAACACCAGTGACAGTGTGCATTGTCACCTGCATACATCCTGTCTCTAGAAAGCATTTTGGGACTGCAACAGTGTCAACCTGTAAGACACATTTTGTACCAAGGAGGAAACAGGCAGTCTCTAACAAGTGAGAAGTGAAGAGCTTGGGAAGTACCAGAGTGAGGGTAAACTAATCGTGCTGGATGGCTGTCGGCAGTGTGCTTGTTTCCAAGGCGTAGATCCAAATCAGTGACTAAAACCAAGCTTGGACTTCCATCCCTCTCACTTGCTGAAGGAGGAGAGAGGTGGTTCTTGCACATTTGGCCTAAAGCAAGTAGTGGTTACGAGCCCCATAGGCTCTGAACCAGGCAGCAGCTCAGGGCTGCGTGTGCACAGAGTGTTGGTAATGGCACAGTTTGTAGCCTGGTGTCACAGCCACAGCAGTAGGTCTGACAGCAATACTGATGCATCACCTGGTGTTGCACCTGAGCTAATAAGCCCTGGGTTTGTTAGCTTGGGCACAGCACTGCACTGACATCAGGGGACCTGTGCTGGCTCTCAGCTCACAAACCAGGGTGCCTCTGGGCTATTTATTCCAACCCTGGTGCTGGGTAAGCATAGGCAACTTGAGGGCCAGGACAGCTGCATCATTGGATGTCTCCCTTACTTTTTGTGTCACTTACTAAAGCTGAAATCCTAATAGTTCCTCAGCTTTTGCTCCTGCCCACAGGAGGAGATAGCCAGGAATGGGGAAGCTAAGGGAGGGCACAGAAGTAGCTACAAGTGGCTTTGCCACTGTGACCACTGCAGTGTCCTGCCTGCCCACTCTGCCTTTTGTCCATTTTCAGCCTTGCAGAGCATCTTGCACCTGAATCCAACTAATGGCTACACCCAGGGGTTGAGGGGCTGAGAGGAGGTTTTGGGGAAGCAGTTACTGCCACTCAGATCTATAGTCAGCAGAGCTCTACTTGTCTCGGCTGCTGGCTCCTGGATTGGAGTAGCATCATCCTAGAGGAGGCAGGCATATCAGGGGAATTGTATCCAAAAATATTTTCCTTCTCCTCTCTGACTACAAAGGAGCTTGGAGTATATGGCTCCACTACAGAGTGACGAGGAGTCCCACTGTTGGAGTTTAGAGGTGTTGAAGTTTTCTCAGAAACACAAGAGCTCTGCACACGACTTCTGCCCCGAGCCCTTGCCATTACAGGCAGGACTCCTCTCCTTCCCACCCAAAGCTGTGCAGGAGCTTGGGATCCTCCTCCCCTTGCTGAGGGACTCCAAGGCTCGGAGGTCTCTACTAACGATTTCTGCACAGGCACATCAGACTGCATCAGGGAGCTGAGTACTGGGAATGCCCCATGGGTTTGAGTCTGACTTAGTAAATATTGGTTTGCAGAATCATTTGCAGCCTGGTGAAATGTAAGCCTTTTCCTGCCAAAGAGCCATTCTCCTAAAAGCTGAAGGCAGTGAGGTTAGGAACGCTCACTTCACACTGCCAGGCACCCTGACAGGCACCATGCCTCAGCTGGAGGGTGAGAAAAAGCCCTGAGGAAGTGAGAGGTGCAATGATGAAAGGCCACAAACAGCTGCTGAAAGTGTTCATGAACCAGGAGGAACTTCACATAAAGAACCAAAAGAGAAATAAAGCCCGGTTTGATTAAATGTCTGGATTCAGGAAAGAAGGTCACCTCCTGGAAAGCAGCTTATGAAGGTGTGAGGCAATTCAGGCTATTTCTGAAGAGGGAAAATATGTGACAGCTTTCTGGCTAAAGCACTGGCCACCCCACTCCTGAGTGATTCCTTTGTCATTGCCCCTTTGGCCCCTGGGCTCTCAGGACATACTAGTGTCTCTGCCTGGTCTGTGTCTCCAAAGCCACAACACACACACACACAGACAATTGCATACACACACGCATGAAATGATTCCAAAATTGCTGAATTTCATTCAGCTACATAGAAACAAAGGTGAAATTCAAAGGGGGGAACCTTTCTCTCAGTCAAAGCGCAGCCAGAATTCCATTATTTGTGTAGCATGATGGCCAAAATCACCAATGAACACTGTAAGCACTTGGCCTCTGAAAATCAGGACATGTTCATTTTTGTGTCTAACCTCAAATTAACTGTTTGGAAATAATACCTGATATCCTCTGAGAACACATGGGCTATTTTACTGTGAGGGTGAGGGAGCCCTGGCACAGGCTGCCCAGGGAGGGTATGGAGTCTCCTTCCTTGGAGGTCTTCAAGACCCACTTGGACATGTTCCTATGCGACCTGATCTAGGTTAATCTGCTTCTGCAGGGGGGTTGGACTAGATGATCTCTAAAGGTCCCGTCCAACCCTACCATTCTATGATTCTATGATTGTAGGTCCTCATAGGAGCTGGAAACCTTCAAGCCCTTGCAACCTCATCAGTTGGCTGGGGACTGCTACTGACCCTCCACCTGGAACCAGGTCAGCTGGAAAAAGCAAAGCCATTTGCCAGCTCACAGTCTATCTCTGTGACTTGGGAGAGGTGAGATGTTGTGGCCTTGGGTGATTTCTTTGCAAAATAGCTTTTAGAGAGCCTGGGTACACACCTTGGCTCATCTCTGCTTTCTCTGTGATTTAGCACAAGCAATTGAAAGCAAACAAGGGAGGATGTAGCGATCATATGAGGGAAGCTGGAGGGGTTAGAAAAACGAGCAGGAAATAACCAAATTAGAGTGTGCCTGGGAAAACTGAAGTAAATACATTTAGGGGGAAATAACTTGAAATGCTGCTAGTCAATAGGACAAAGAAACCCAGAGGTGGGCATGTCAGCCAACAGCTGCAGCATGGGACAGGACAAGCCCGTGTGAGCTGGGGCTGCCCACCAAGGTGTCACACGGCAAAGTGAGGCTCTGTGGGGCTGCAGCCACCCTCTGCCAGGGCTGCACCTGGGCTGTGGCACCTCAGGCCCGGGTGATACAGACAGGCTGGAGGGTGGGAGGGAAGGGCTGGATGAGGAAAGCCTGAAAGAATTCAGTATGAACAGCTTTTCCAAATGATGACTAAAGGAGGAGGATATGATAACCCTCTGCAAGTATTTGAAGGCTGTAAACACCAAGGGTGGTTTATTTGGGATAAGATTAGATGTAATGGGATGAATTTATGAATAGGAAAAAATGTGTTTTATGTAAGGATATAGGTACAAAAGTAACAGTGGGTGGCAGAGTTTCCCAAAGCAGGGGTGGAAGTCCCCTTGGAACATATGAAACTGCACCGGCTATGAAAAGAAAGCAAGGCCATGTACTGTTGGAACAGCCCAGCCTGGGAGAAGTAGATGAACTAGCTCTTCTACCTTTAGATCTTCTGCTGTGAGGCTTGCTGTTTTGTACAAAAGGAACACTTCAATACCTTGTTTAAAATTCCCACCAGAAGCAAGCCGAGTATAAAAGTAAGTGACATTGTTGAAGGACATTGCTCATCATAACCTAGAACTTTCCCTGCTTGTACATGGAAGGAGGTGCAGCATCTTTCTTTCTATGGGTTTTATTGAGGATGGCCAGGAGGACATAAAAAGGCACAGTTAGCTGCAGCCAGTGTGCCAGAAGTGGTGAGGTGATTTCATCACACGCTGCATTCTTCCTGGAAATGAAATCTGAATTAAGTCAGGGTGATAGTGACAGAATGCTTCACCTATGCCATGGCAGTCGATTGCACTCTGGGAAATGAAGCAAATAGGCTTTACGCATTTCCAGGAGGAACATCCATGCTATGGTCAGGCACATTAGAAAAAAGAGCTAGCAGTATTGTTCCTGCAGAGAATGAAGTTTGGTTGGCCCCCTTCCCATTCATGAAGGGACAGTGATCCTGGAGCTTTTCCCAGCTTGGCTGGACCATTTTGGAGACATATACACTGTGCTGTTGAGAGGTCCATCCTACATGGCTGTCAGTCCACCTTCATCTCCCACTTGAATTGATACAGAAGGTGAAGTCACAACTCCTGCCTTTCAGCACCTAGCTTGGATGTCCTTAGGTTGGTATTTGGGTGCCATTTGTGATCATCCTATGACCACACAGACAGCTCAGGTGCTCAACTTCAGGTGCCAAAGCTATACTGCAACATGACTAACCAACAAATGCAGTACAATCATCCACTGTGTTTGTTTTCTGGATACTGCCAATGGCCAGGCGTTCTAGAACTCAAATGCAGCCAGTACTTTTAGGAAAAGATGTTTTGAGGCAGTTAAACAAATCTAGAAATAAATTCTCCATACAACATATTGGAAGTGTTTGTTGGACAGTTATCTCTCCAGTGGCCAAGCTGTACTCACTTACTGGGACTACAGGGGCAATCAAACCAGGAAAGGGCCACTCCTGTTCCACCACTAATTCTTCTTCACAGAAGAAGTGAGGTACAATTTTTCACCTCATGTTTTATTCAGACCTTTGCAGGCTCTGGTTTTTATAGGCGTTTTTAAGGGAAAAACAAAAAAAAGGATCAAGACTTGGATACAATCCTATCACCTGCTGATGGCTCTCTCCACTGCAGTCAGAGTAAAGCTCAGCAGAAAGGGGGTACTTTTTCCTTTCTCTCTCTCTTCCTTGTCCACTCCCCTAAATCTGTGGACTCTCCAGAGGCCAGGGTATTCAGTGCCACTCACATCCTGTCCGGTGGCTCATTAATATGTCAGACTCACCACCACACACCCGGGGAGCTCCTTCCTATTGATATCAACAGACAATAAAGTCGGTGGGAAATGGGGAAGGAGAAAAAGCCCTCGACTTTCTTTATGATGAGATTAGTGATCAGAGTGGCTTTAAATTACCTTAAACTCCTCTCATGTCATTAAGCAGAGTTGTCAAGCTGTCCAGCCCAACTCAGGCACACAAACATTTCAATAAGTTTTGCCTTCTGGGGTGACCTGGGAGAGAAACGTGTGTGTGACACTCACCCGTGCGCTGCCGACAGGCCGTGCTGTGGCTCTCACATCACCGGCAATCAGCAGTATACGAGGGACGTGGATTCTGCTGATGTGCTCCCAGCTTCTCTAGTGCATCACACAAACTATGTAATAAATATAGAGTAAAGTGAAAAATAAATCATTCTGAGAGAAGCCTGAGGTGATCTGAAAGCCGGGAGCAAAGCTGTCACTCTGCTTCTCTGGGACAAAGCCCTTTCATCCCTTGTTTTTGGACCACAGAATTGAGTTAGCAGCTACTGCAAACTCAGTTGTTCTTCATCTAGTCACTTCCAAATCTTATCTAACATATCTCATAACAGGAAAACAAGATTGCCCACAGAAGTAATGCAGAACCTGAAAATAAGCATTGTTTGGAGCTACAATTTCAGTTTGGAAAACTGAACTATTGCTGCCTGTCACCTTCCTCACGTATTTAAAAGAATCTTTGTCCTTTCACACTCAGACAAATACCTGCCTTTACCATGGGTGACACTTTTATATCCCCAAATATGTCTAATAACTTTTCCAGTTTAATTCTGGAAATGATTTTAATGAGAATTATCTCTCTCCTAATAAATGGATTAAATGGAAGCTCATTAAATATAATCAAAAGGTTTCTCACTTAATAAATCATCATAATATTTTATCATGTATGAAAGTGTGATTCTCAGCTCTACTAAACATCCCTTACCTGAGCCACTCTTACAGAACATTACGGAGGAACAACTATTTTCCCTGGAGTTTCCCCAGAGAAAAGCAAAGAGTTAATGCTTGCACTTGAATTTACCCTTTCAGCTGCACCAGACATTCCTGAGGCCAGGCTTGGGGATATGGCAGCAGGTACAGGTGAGGCATGGGTTGGGTCCCACTGTGGGATGGCTACGGGGCTACTACAGCCTCCCCAGGGAAGTTTCAGGTGCATGCTAAAAGGGGCCAGCACCTGTGTGGCACAGGGCATTTAATTAACATGTTAAATACTTGCATGTACATGTCAGGACAGTGCCAGTTGAGCAGGAGAGCAGGTATCTTACAGTTTGAAGGAAAATATCATATTTGCAAGCTTTTTTTTTTCCCCTTTCCCTGGGTCAATTGTTGCCCTTTTGAATAATAAAGGGGAATCTGGTTTTTTTTTTTTTAACAAGAACATACCTTGAAGTCTCTTGTTAAATCAGCTGGCTGAACTGCAGCTGCTGAAGGCAATGGTGAGTACTCGCCAGCTTCTTTGGAAAAGCATCCTCTTGTTCTGGGCATGGGTTAGGCGATGCAAGTTTCTTGCAGATGCTGAACTCTCCCCCACAGGGGAGGGGCGAGCACTTCGGCATAAATCATGACACATTTCTGGGACACTGAAAGGCTGCAAGAATAAGTTATCTTGTTCCACCTGGAACCAAGTGAAAAGGAGATTTCTTTCTCTTTGATTCCTCAGTGTCTCGGCCAAATGAACTTGGAAACTCAACTTGCCAAATTCACACGGTTTGCGAGGGTTCAGATTAAACCTATGAGACCCCATTGTGCTTTCCAGAGTTTTCTCCTCACATTCTTCCTCTAGCAATCTCTTCCATCTCCATCAACCCTGACACAAAAAAACATTCTAAGGAAAAGGCATCTGTCCCAGTTCTTTAGCTGCCACCTGGCACAAAGCTGGCCCAGCCCACACACACACTCATTTCTCCCATTTGGGCCATTTTCACTCAAGGGCCAAGCAGCAATACCCTGCACAGGAACCAGAGGGCGAGCACACATCTCACCTAGCATTGCTCAGAAACAGACATGCCCCCACTACAGCCTCTATTGCCCTGCAAACATTTGTACTTGGGACATAAAGCACTCCCATTTTTAAACAGCCATAGCAAAAAGAACCCTCAATAACAACAACAACAAAAAAACAGACTAACCCATCAGTCCCCCACCACATCCTATTTTAGAGACACTATGAGTTTTTTTAAGTGTAAGGAGTAGCATCGACATTCAAACCACCAGTCTAGGAATTGCAAAGGTTTGTTCCCCTGCCCCAGCTCGAGTTAGAGCAATCCTGGTCAGGAAAAGGAGGAGCACAGCCTCACTGTTAGGTGCTCCAGGGGCCCACAGGAAGGGAATTAATGCTCCTTTGGGCACTACTCTCTGCCACGCTCTCTTCCCCCTTGTCGTGGAGAGGCAGCCAAAAGAGAAACTGCTGCCAGGGGAGAAGAAGGACCTCTAATGACAGGACAAGAGGCAGTGGTTGTAAATGGAAAGACAGTAGGTTTGGATTGGACATAAGAATGGTATTTTTTTACTGTGGGGATGGTGAGATACTGGAACAGGCTGCCCAGAGAACTTGCAAATGCCTCATTGTCACAGGTATTCAAGGCCAGATTGGACAAGGCTTTGAGCAACCTGGTCTAGTGCAAGGTGACCCTGTCTGTGGCAGGAGTGTTGGGCTAGATAACCTTCAAAGATCCCTTCCAACCCCAACTGTGCTGTAACTGAGAGACACCTGCAGCAGAGTGCCAGTGAGGGGATGCTGAGGGTGCTGGGCACATTGCAGGATCAGGCCAGGCATAGAGACAAGGCTTTGCAAGGCAGATTTGACCAGGCGTGTTTTGGTCATTTGGTCTCAATACACTCTGAAAACATATTAGATGACAAGGTCCTGGCCACTGAGAGCTGATGAAAATGAGAAGGCACCTGGGGAAATCGGAGAGCAGCAAGAAAACAGGAGGTTGGAGACAAAACTGCAATTTTTAAATCCCTCTCTTCTCTTGGGTTTCACAGTCTACTAGCTTTGGCCTGAGCTGACATGAAAGATCTGATGTGTTTCCTATTACACGTGAAAAATGACATTCACTCCAGTAACATCAATATTAGTATAATTTTTTTCAACTGGACTTCACATGTAATTTTTACTAAAAATATGTATTTTGAGATTTATGGTTCATCTTAGCCTGGCTTTCCTCATGGAGAAGGACCGGAGTTTCGGGAAGAGTAATGAGATACTGTGTCTCCCAGGCAATGCCCGGTGCTGCCCAGAGCTGAGTCAGTAGTGCCAAGGTGCCACCTGCACCTTTAATAATGCCAGACAGCTTCAAAACACTGATATCTGCTCATGAAGTTTGCTCTTTAAGTGAATTCTCAGATACACAAGTAACACTCTCTACCTGGAACCTTGCTTGGAAAATATTTCACATTTCTATAGCAGGCCTTTGCTCACTTAGGAAAAAATTATCCAGAGAAAATAAGAGCTTTGCTGCTCAGCCAATTCTTCTGCACGCTGCAAGTGATCTCCCCTGTCCTCTCTTTTCTCTATGTTGTCATGTTTCTACAAGAGAGAGACGCAGCAGGGCCATCAATCTGCTCACAGGCTTCTCCCCTCCTGCAGGAATTCTGCCTCACTACTCCTATACGGGCAGGTTTTGTTTGATTTTCGCTTGAAAACTCACCAGTAAAACTGGAGTTTTTGATTATTTAACTAGGGATACTCGTAATTGCTCAATAATTTCACAAATCTTGCAAAGGGGATTTCAATTTTCGCCCAAACACCAAAATCCCTGGCAGAAGTTCAGCATTTCTTACAATGTAAGCAAGCCCTTTTAAAGCCTGACTGTATTTTAAAACGCCTCATCTTTTTTTTTTTTTTAATAGCTTTGTGTACATACTGTGGGGATTGGGCCATATAATCACAGAAAGACTTGGATAAAATCCAATCCAGATCAGCTGCTATTACAGGAACAAATCAAACAGGGTTGGGGTTTCTTTTTTCCCCTTTTGCTCAAAACAAGCAAGGCTGCTGGAGCTGTGCCGGCTGCCAGCGAGGCAGAGGTTAACCCTGGCGTGCTGGATCTGTGCTCAGATGGTGTATTGGCCAAGAAGGGTGTGTGTGTTGCAGTCGTGCACTCACATGCACACATGGAGGGAGTACGATGGCTGTGGGTGGCTATATACAACCCCTGCATCCTCCAAACCTGCCCCATACACCAGAGCGGGGCTGTTGGATGCTGAAGAGGTTGGCTCCAGCCAGGCTGGAGTCAGTGTCCTGCTCGCTCAGCAGCTCCAGATGCGCTCAGCAGCTCCAGCTGCACTCACCATCTTGCTGAATCACGCCCTGATGCCTCAGCCCACCACAGCAGCAGCCCGTGCAGCCACAGCACAGGCCAGGGGCAGCCCCTGTCCCAGCTGTCCCCACCGTGGCCTTCATGGCCTCCCGCAGCAGCACCAGGGAGGAGGCCCCAGTGATGCAGCACTGCCCAAACACATATTTCTTCCTTATAAAACTGCAGAACAAGACTTTTGTCTTCTGTTACCAGAGGCCTGGGGTATAATTAATCCACCCTATCTTGCATTTTTAATTACATCTGCATTCGAGTATCCAAGCCTTTAAGATGCAGGGAAAATATTACAGCCCTGATTTCACAGGGAGAGAGGCTGTGGCACAGAGACTTTAAGTAGGGCAAATTTCAGAGAAGACCCGGAGCACAACTGAGAACAGAACCCAGATGTACCCAGGCTCATGCTTTAAATACAGCACTAGGATCCCTCTCATTCATGATGCCAGTATAATGGTATTTCCTCTCCTGGAATAGTGTGTTCAGCTTTGGCCAGCACCTCTCTCTCCCTCTCTCTCAGAGAAGTTAGAGGGAGAGAGGGAGAAAAAGGCCAGAGGATCACAGCCAAAACAATTTTCATTGTGCAGAAGACCTCCATACAAGGCAAGGAAGAGGCATGGGAGCCCGTGCAGGATCGCATCGTGGGCAGACAGGCAAGCTGGCAGCATGGGGCCAGGCTCCAGCCAGCTGCAGGGCACCATGGCTCAGCATCAGGGAATTCAGGCTCATCTTGGGTCTGCTTCCATTTTCCCTGCATCCTGGAATGAGCCGTTTAGCACTTTGGCGCGTATCTACCAGGCTGGGGGAGGTTTTGGCAGGGCTTTTTAAGTGCGTGTTTAATATGTGCCAGCTACCTTGAGCTAACTCTCCAGATCAGCCCAAATGCAAGGCAGGTTGCTGCACTTGTGAGTGGCTGCTCCCAAAGGTGCTTAGACCTCTTGTATACAGGCAGTTTGCACACAGTACCATGGGCATGTGTGTCATGCTGAATGTGCTGTGAAGTCCCACCTTAGTCTTGTGTAGAATGGTCCTGGCAGAGGTAAGTTCCTAGTCCAGAAGTGCAAAGCTCAGCTTCATCAAATATGAAGAACCTTCAGATTCATCTCAGTGGTAGAAAGGCAAAGTATTCTTTTTTTCAGGGCATCATTGCTCCAGCACGACCTGTCTCAAGTAACTCCCACCCTTAACTATGCAATGGTAAAACAACATTTACCCGAAGGAAAAAGAACAAAACCTTCACAGACTTGAAAAGCAAGCAAGAAAATAAGTTGGTATGGGTCAAAAAGGACTCTTCAGTGCTCCTGCCAAGGAGAATTTGAAAAAAATCTGTCTTTAGCAGAGCTTTTGACATAGCATAATTGCTTCATGGAGCTCTTCCAGTTTCTACTTGCAAACTATGGAAAAGGGCATCTGGTTTAACAAAAATCTTGTTGTTTAGAAAGCCACGTGGCTCAAAGCTAGAGTTGGGAAGATGCACAGTTTTATTGAGGACACTGTGTAAGACCCACTAAGATGCAAGTACGTTGTATGCTGTATGTAAGAGAGCTGAGCAAGGCTCACAGCCCAGGTTTGGAGGATGACAACTGCCTACTGACTGCAGGGAAGGACCTGATGGGCCCTCTCAGCCAAATTGGCTGCAGGGCTGTGTCCCCCAGCCAGTGGTGAGCCTGTGTGGGAGAAGGCACATAGAGTCTAACCAGATGCTGCCATACTACCAGCATTTTCCCTCTGTGTGAGAAATCATCTTTTCCCACATCTGCAGATCTTATACTCACTTTGAAATCTGAGATATACTTATGGTTTTGCTCCATTGCTTCATGCACATGTTAATTTGACTATGGTGTTTCCATGCAACTTGAGACAGAGGTTTCCTTTGGTAACCACATCCATGACCTGCTTGAATCCTGTAGCTTTGGGATCCCTTGGCAGCCTCTATCATCCATCTTCTCTACTGTTTACTCCCTGATGCTCAAGGAGAGCCTCCTATGAATATTTGCCAGTTATCTCTAACTTCTACCATGATATCACAGAATCACAGAACAGTAGGGCTTGGAAGGGACCTTTAGAGATCATCTAGTCCAACCTCACTGTTGAAGCAGATTCACGTAGCTCAAGTCACACAGGAATGTGTCCAGGTGGGTTTTGAAAACCTCCAGAGAAGGAGACTCCACACTCTCCCTGGGCAGCCTGTAAAATATCTGTGTAAAATGCACAAAATGTCTGTGAAAAGCTTTTTAAAGACTAGTGTTTGCTGTTTATGATGGTAATTCTGTCTCCCTGTTCCCTCAGCCTTGGATCTGGCTGTTTGTAAAACTGCCTGGGCAGGATCAATACTTGTCCTTTCTTTGGCACAAGGAGATGATCATCCAGGAGGAGTGATACTCTGGGAGATAATAGTAAAAGTGATAAACAAATAATCAGACTAATGCAGGAGAAAGCACTTACTGGAATACTGGTAGGAGAGATCAAGCAATTCCTCTAAGAAGCAATTTGTTCCAAATACCATCTTCCTTCACCCAAACCAAGCCATCAGGACCTATGCTGGTTTGACTGATCACGTTTGCCCTCTTCAGAACCTGCTCTCCCACTAACACTTCAACTTCTGATACTCTTCGCTTTCAGAGCCCACGAGCATAAATCAATTAGAAATAAAACTTAATTTACAATGTCAAGAACAGTCACATTTGGAAACAGTCTGATCCCCTGACGCTCAAAAGCACAGCACATTATAATTTATCAACCGTCACATTTTTAATGATGTCAGACGTTTGTCATAAAATCACCATTAAATTGGTATCTAATGGCTCCTAATAAATGTCAAAATGAACTTGCAGATGCCTATTTGAAATATATTAGGAGCCATTAAACAGCAATTAAAAGGAAGTTTCACAAATAATATTTTATGTTGGGTATGTCGCATAGCCACGCAAGGAAGGGACAGTGACATTTTGAGGAACCTCTGGAAACACTCCCTTGTGCTACATTTTGTGCCATATTTCTGCAAGGACAGGCTACATCCCTCCCCAGAGAGCAGCCCATGCTTCCTGGGCACCCTGAGCTCTCATCCACGTCAGGCCTCTGCTGCTCATTATATGGATTCCCTAAGTCACTGCTTTCAGGCCCAGCATGGGTGTTATGTGGGGTAATGGCATTATCCTCTCTCTCCCTCATCTTCTTTTGCTCTGGAGGCAGAAAGGTGGCCCAGATCCCTCCCCAGCATTGCCCTCCAGTGTGCCAGGAGGTGCTGGGACAGGAGGGATGTGGGGCAGGAGGGGAGAAAGAAAAGGGTAGTGATGTTTGCTGGTTTGGAGGGGACAGGCAAAAGATCTCCAAGATAGGAACAGGGGATTTTGGGGAGGATGAGTGGAGAAGGGGATATGAACAGATTCTCTCCCTCTGCAAATATAAGAGTGAAAGAGAGTTGCAAAGTTGGGTAGGAGGACAACCTGAGGCCATCTAATATTGAAGTTTGCATATGCACTAAACCCTGAAGTGTGAGCAGTTTACTACTGACCTAAAGACAAGAGCTCACACCACTGGCACTAGCCTCTCTACCACATTTTTCTCCAGTCCACACACTAAAAAAACTCAGTCTGTGTGGTTGATGCATACGGTCTGGTATGAGCCCATCCAGACTCTCTCAGGAGGGCACCAGAGATCTCCTTTGCCTTCTGGTTCAGAGCTTTCCAGCAGTAGCCATGTGCTCAGAGACACTCATGGTCCATGTTACATCTGTATGTCCATGGTCCCTCTGTTCTGGAGCTGTGAATTAAAAGGTGCTTATTAAGTACACGTCCACATACATACAGGCTTTATATATAATATACAGCTTGTTAAAAATATGCCTAGGTGTGATGTGCCTAGTTTTTTGCATCTCAAAGATCATAGAATCATAGAATGGTAGGCATTGGAAGGGACCTTTAGAGATCATCTAGTCCAACTCCCCTGCAGAAGCAGGTTCACCTAGATCAGGTCACACAGGAACATGTCCAGGCAGATCTTGAAGACCTCTAAGGAAGGAGACTCCACACCCTCCCTGGGCAGCCTGTGCCAGGGCTCCCTCACCTCAACAGTGACATAGGTTTTTCTTATGTTTAAATGGAACTTTTTGTGTTGCAGCTTCATCTCATTACCCCTTGTTCTTTTGCTAGCTACCATAGAAAAAAAGGGATGCTCCAACCTCCTGACACCCACTATGAAAGATTCCTTTCACTGTCATAGAATTGTTTGTGTTGGAAAAGACCTTTAAGGTCATTGAGTCTGAATGTTTAACCTAGCACTGTCACATTCACCACTAAACCACGTCCCTATACCTTGAAAATGACTGACAGACATGTAACCATTGACAAGAATGTCACACACCAGCATCAGTCAGGCCACAGCTTAGAAGTAGTTTAAAAAAATAACTTAATCCCAGCTTGCTCCATTCCGATGTCAGGTTCTCTCAGAAGAGCAGCTTGCTTTCTCCTGGGTTTGGGTTTTTTTTTCACATTGGCCCTGAGAAACAGGAGGGAGGGAAGGCTGGGACTAGATGTGACCATTAATCCTGCCGGGGCTCAGGCCAATGTGGTGAGGATTAGGTAAGTGGGAGGCTGTGGGGCCTGCTGGGGACAGCACGTTCCGGCATGCTCAGGAGAACAAGCAACAAACCGGTGCCTTACACAAGTAGGTATGAGCAGCCAGCAGCAGATCCATTGTGTCAGTACACAAATATGTTGTTATGCTCCGCTTTCCCTCCTATTTGTTTCCTACAGTACTATGGCTACTCTCCTCTCCCATTTACATAGCTGAGAATTGGTCCTGACACAGAGAAGTGAGGCAAAAGCCCTCTTCCCCCCACCCTCCCCATCGCTCACGCTGTGAAGGACCTGTTTATACAACTGTGGAAGAGGGTGTGTATTTGCACATTAAATGTGATCAAGAAAATATGTAACATATGTTGCAAACAGAGCTAATGTCTAAACACACATGTAAACCTGGGCTAAGGGGTCCTGCCAAAATATTGTAACCATCTGTTTTTACTTAGCTGTTTTTGCACAAATTATGTTTATTATGTTAATTTATTTTACTGTCAACAACACCAAATGACAGAGCTGCTGCTAAACAACATCATTATATATCACATTCTGGCAGAATACCAGCAGGGTTTTTTCATGTGACAGGAATAACTGCATATTAAAATGTCAATTTGTTTAAAACCTAGTTCAGGATGGTGAATGCATCTGTACAGATTCATCATGTTCCAACAGGCACTGTTTGCACGGAGACTACTTAAAGATAAGGTGCTCTTACAGGACTTGGAGAAAGAGACAGGAGCAAAGAGGTCCTGTGTGGACTCCTGGCTTCAGCTTTGAGGCTGATCCCAAGAGAAGGGGAAGGGAGGGAGCAAAGTGGGGGCTAATTCATGTTTGAAGAAGCTGTGAATAATCTTCTCACAAGTCTGTCTTCATTTGCAGCATCCAAGAAATATCCCTAAGGTGAAAAAAACCTGAAATTGAGATCAACCACAAAATACTATTGATCTTCATTTCAGATCCACTTCTTGTTCCCGTGAATGTGCTGTTTGTGTCTGGGCAGGAGTCTGTCTCCAGCCTCTGTCCCTAGGCTGATGCAGGGCACAGACAGCCAGTGCCACAGACAGCTGCTGCTGCAAGCCCTTGTCCAGCATGTGAGGACAGTGAGGGATGCTCTGGAGGTCCCAACATTGTCTCAAAAACCTCCCAGTAGTTAAATTGCATGGTATATTCTGGATCAGCTCCTCTATCTTGCTCAAAAAGTTTTCTGCTTGTTGCCTAAAATCAAAAGCTTGTTCTATCAGGATTTTTTTTTGCTAACCACCCTAAGAAAAAAGATCTTCTGTAGAAAGGGAGGTGGTTTCCTCACCCTCCTCGCTGCTCCCCTTTCACCAACCACAGGTGGAAAATCATTCCTCACTGTATGAATCCAATCCTCTTCTGACTTTCAAAGTCTGCTCTCCAAGTCCTGTTCATGTGTAGACAGTTGCCCACACCTTCCCTAACAAAACCAACCTTTTCTCCATATAACTCCAAGTAAATCCCATCTTCCTTTCCCACAGAAGCAGTGTGATCTCCTCCTCTGGCCACATTTCCAGTCCTGTCCATGGTATGCTGTTGGCTGCTTTAGTTGCTGACCTTGCCTCACTCCATGAGAGGACTCTGCTTCTTCCAGCTCTGGCTCTGCACACACTTTTACATTACTTTGCAGGCAGGTCAGGGAAGTGGCCAGAAAGCCTCAGCCTACCACAGTTCTTCCTATACAGGGGTGAGAAAATAGAAAATGGCCCTGTATGGTCAGAAGTAGAGATTTTTATGTGCTCCAGAAGAAACTAGAACAATTGGAAAAGCGGGGAGCTCTCTGGGG
This sequence comes from Urocolius indicus, assembly GCA_013401255.1. NCBI lineage: Eukaryota > Metazoa > Chordata > Aves > Coliiformes > Coliidae > Urocolius > Urocolius indicus. Next base: position 45,105 of record WBNH01000436.1, on the reverse strand, counting down.
TTTGAATAAAAAAAAAACAAACCTAAAACAACCCAGAAAGATGAAAGAATCAGAAATGAAAGAGTCAGAAACAGGAAGAGTTGCACCCAAATATTCCTCCTTTCTCAATTATGCCCACATCTGAAGTGCTGAATCCCACACACCACTCTTAACTCCATCTAGCACAGACCTCTTGGCTGCCTTGATGATAGCCAGGTTGTATAAATGCTGAGACATGGTAGCACAGACTATTTTCCCCGCTGTTTTTGTACAGACCTCAGTGAGGAGAGAAGAGAGAGCAAAATAAGCCTGAAGTCTTCAGAAACACTGCAGAAGCAGAATGGAACAAGATGAAAAGGGAATAAGTGAAAAGGCCCAAGATGAGGCCTTAAGTGCAAAGAGTGCTCTCTGCCCATCATGAAGCACTCTGCTTCCAGCAGTTTGCTCTGGCAGCTGAAGGACCTTGTGATGTAGAAGCCAGTGACAGTATGATATCCTGCAGGATATGGTACAACATAAAATGCATTCAGACCACGGTCCTGAATAGATCTGTGCATAAGCTTAACGTTGCATAAGGACAGTCCTGCTGAGGCCCAAGGCATTACTCTGGTGCAGATGGTTGAACACATGCATAAAAGCTTGCAGAGCCAGAGCCCAGGAGAGGTATCATCAAGGAAGAACTTTCCTGCCCTGAGAAATCCTAATGCAGCCCAACATTGCCTCCAATACTGAGTCAATTATCTGGGAAGCAACTAGTAAGGAAATATAATACTGCTGTCTGGGGATTCAGGAGCAGGCATCTTGGGACAAGATTTTGTGTAAGACAAGGAACAGGCTCCTTTTGATTGACCTCAGCGTTTTGAGAGGCATAGCAAAGAAATAATGTACACATCAATATTTTGATATCTCTCTAGCAAATATTATAAGCCATACCACCTTTGTTTAAAGCCTCTTCCCTGTCCTGTTCCCTCAGGATGGTAAGGAATCATTGTTTGTGGCATCCACGTAGCATTAGACTGTGTCAAGTGCACGTGTTGACTGTGTCAACAACACGTGAGAAGCAATGCCACGCAATGCAAAGCTGGGGGGAGTTCCCCCTCCCTCTCTGAATTCTGGTTTCATGAAGAGAAAGGTTATATGGTTTATATTTCAGGAGTTGAAGCCCTGAGAAAATAAACCTCAGTCCAAGTACTTGTCCAGCATACAACAGATACTCCATAAAATGTATGGGCTGATTTCACGCATATGGCTGCTCATTTTACAAGGGGATGATTAAGATGGTCATGGTTATGTTGGCTTTTAGTCCACAAATGCCTCAGCTGTTCTGGATTCGTTTAAAATCATAATGTACCTCTGTGTGCAAAAAAGCAAGCAGCCAGCACTCCCCTGCTCTCCCTGTCCTGTAAATCCAGTCCTTTTCTTTTGATGGCGTTTCCAACACGGTTCATTAGTCGCCATTGACTTACACAGCCCATCTCTTTCTTCTTGCAGCCTGCTGTCTCTCTCTGCTCTGGCACCAAAGAGGCCTGTGGAGTGGGCAGGGCTGCCTTTGGGAAGAGATGAATTTTTACTGCAGCTTGCTGGCTTCCACCCCTACTCCTGTCTCCTTTCTTCCTTTTGGATACCTCCGTGCCAGCAGTTTGCAGCCTGTGTCCCAAGAGGTGCCAGCCCGCCAGGCCCAGCCCAGCCCTCCATCCCTGGCACATCACACACGCTTTCCCTGGGGTCATTCCAAAAGGAATGCAGTTCAAAGTGTTTTTTGTCTGCTCAGACCGAAACTTTAGCACTAGCATCCCAGCCCAAAGGAGAAACGTGCCTGGCTTCACCCTTGGGAGAACCATCTCCTCACCCTGGTAACCAAGGCGGCTTTTGTGGCACGCTCTGGGTGGTGCAGCACCTCGCTGTGTTATTTCTGACATACCCCATCACCTCACCAGGAGTCACACAGAGAGTGATTAAAATGTCAGGCTGTGGCTTGACCACCTATTCCCATTTTAATCTAATTTGATCATCTCAGGCTTTTCATGCACACTCTATGTGATACTTCCTGCTTCAGAGGTTTTTCTTGCAGCAGCTGCCCAGCATCCCTTCCCCTCCCTCTCCTCTTCTCCTGCACTTGGTTTATCTCTTCACTGTAAAAAAAGCAAGGCATTTATTGCCTCATTCACATTAAGTGATTATCATGTAACAGAAATAAACTGCTTGTTCCTACATAATCACAGATCACTTTGCAGAATGCAGGCTTCAAGCAGCGGGGGTACAAGCCTGCAATGTTTTCCTCTTGAAGCAATCTTCATCCCTTAAAAAAACCCCAACCAAACAAACCCTAAAACCCCTAAGTCAGTATCTTCCCGCAACTGCAGCTGATTTCCTGTGTAAACTCAACCCATGTGATGTTCCATAAATGCTTCCAGCTCTAAATTACAGGAAATGAAAACCATCATGGAAAAGGAAAGCTTTGGACTAAATTCCCAGATCAGATATCACCGAACTCCATCTCGGCCTGATTGCAATTTGGATGCTTTCTAACATACCTGTTAGCAATTAAAGGAGCTGATAACAGCTGATAGAGCACAATGTCACCCAGGGCCTCGCTGCAGGACAGAGACCTCTTCCACACCCAGGGCAGTGCCTCAGAGGCGCCACGTCTGAAATCCTGAGCTCAGGTTGATCAAGGGAAGCGTTTCTGTGTGGCCTTTGTGTAGGTCAGGCTCTGAACTTCCACTCCTGTTAAATTGTGTGTGCTGTACACAGTCACGGTTTGCAGTTAGCGGCCTCACACCCACATCTGCACACGTACACGCTGTTTCACTGGCAAGGGCATAATGACTGTGCAGCTCTTCATTGCTCACTAATATGTTTTGCAATAAGAAAAAAAGAAGAGTGGTGCTAGGGAATACGAGCTGATGCTGGTACAGGGCATATACATGACAAGAACACAGGACAAGAGAGGAACTGACCTCACCCCAGCCCACCTGAGTTTGGAATATAAGATGGGTCCTTTGGGAGTGGTGCTGCCTACTGCTACTTAGAGCTCAAGGGCTGCTCTAATCCCATTTAAAGCTGTGGGAGAGATTTAAGCCACGTTCACATGCTACTGTGACACGCACCATGCGGTCTGAATGTAGAGGAGACCATGCTTTCACCAGAGGTCCCTTGACAGAGAGCACCCATAGCCCCTCAGAGCTGCAATGAATGTACGTACCACATCGCTAACAGCCATCTGCCTTTGAGCTGTATTCTCTGTAGCTCTGACTTGCTGGCAAGTCAAGCAGTCAGCTTGAGATTTATGGACACTTGTCCAGAGTTCTCATTCTGTAAAGAACTGCAGAAAGGGGATTTTCATTCCTATACTGGTGCATTCCCTTCATTTCTGTAGAGTATCTGTGTCCTTCAAGGCACTAAATCAGCCTGGCACCACTAAGAAATATGGATTTCAATTAAACAAATGAGTCGCAATGCTCTTATATAATTTGTTAATTGACATGCTATGAGACTTTTTTAGTTTGTTCAGCCAAGATCATGATAATTTTCCTCCTGGACTGATGCAATGACTAACCATCAGACCAAAAAGAAGATAAGGCAAAGCACTCATTTTAAGGACAATTCTTTGTTGCATTGTCCTCAATTTCTTACTTCAAAAGTCACAGGTGAAAAGTATCATTCTTCCTCTTGAGTGCTGATGTCAGGCCAAAGCCTGGACATCAGTCACCTTTTTAGGTGTTTAACTGTTGCTGCTGCTTCTTCACATGTAAAAAGGTTTGGGGCAGTCCCTAGTGCCTCTGGATGTTAAATTCTAGACTGTCCTGTTCCTGGTGTTATGAAAGTATTTCTATAAAGAAGAGTGTCTCAACCACCAATACATCATTCACATTGAGGCCTGCATCGATTTCTGTCTTGTTACCAGAATGAGGCAGATGCTCCAATGGGGCAGAGGGTCACATGTCCAGTGCCAAAGGAACCGAGGCAGTTTGCACAAATTGAGGACTTCAGCCAATACTTTTTATAAGCTGTTCTTGCTGAATGTCCCAAATGAGAGGCTTCAGTGCCAGCAAAATCATTAAAGTGAACAGCTTTGCCTTGTTCCCTGCCCAGCAGACGTTTCTGTTAGGGTGGGTCATCAGTTATTCCTGAGGTTGTAGGTTATCACATTGAATCTTAATCCATCTAATTCAGCCCAGTGCACAACCGTTTGTTTCTAGTGCTTGCCTTTTAAAATATCATTAAATCATGTCAAAGGCCTTCCCTGCACCTGCCAAGAAAGCTGCATTGCCTTCTCTGGTTTTCTTTGCCAGGTGAATTCTATTTAGTGTATTCCTGGAGAAGAAGACAGCTCATTACAAATCCTATTTCTCCTTCCATTTGTCCTTCCTCACAGGCACCAGGGGATTTTAACTGAAAGATACCCATCCCAGCCTGGGCTCCAGCCAACCAGCATTGTCTCAGACAGATGCTGGTGGGTTTCAAGTGCTTTGAGCTATGCTGGGTGCCCCACTTTCTCTTGCTGAGATAAGGATTTATCAGGTGGAAGATTGAGAAAACCTTTTGCCTTTGATAGTGTAACGCAAAATCCCAACGAAACCTGACCTTCTTGTGCATAAAACCCTCTGGTTAAGAATCTTAGCAGGGTACTAAAAATAGAGAAACTCCACTGAGATCAGAGCACAGCTTTAAACCAAACATATAAATTAGTAAAGAAATGGCATTCTCAGTCCTAGATGGTTTGTAGTGAATTAGACTAAGGCTTTTACAGAACAAAGGCACTTAAAAAACAAAACCCTAATCTCACTTTGAAGCAAAAAAAGTCTCTGATCATTCCACCTGCCACTGCTCTCTGTGCCAAGAAAAACTCGAATATACACCAAAAATACTGAAGGAGAGTTGAGTGTTGCATTAAATTTATGTACCACTAGAGACCAGGGTTGAATGTGCTGACTGAACTTATTCTGATAACTTAGATGAGAAAAATCCATACTGCAAATCACCTTACTTAGGTTGGTTTAAGAAGAACTATTTACTCAAGAAAGCAAGAAATCCTGAGTGCTGATGGCTTTCTTTCTTGCCCAACAAGCAAGAAATACACATGGCCAGAGTTTGGTAACTTTTTTCTAGCTGCAAAACACAACCAAAGAGGAAGGGGGATTTGTTAGACCAGGTGAGGAGTTTTCCATGGAAAACAAGCAGGATCTGCAGAGATCTTGTGCATGTGTCATTGGTTAAATATTTACAGTCGGTACAGGCTTTGAGGACACACAGGGAATCAAGACATCCTTGGGCTGTGCTGATGTTGCCTCAGTCATCATGGCGAGCCTCAGGGAGTGTGTCGGATCTCGCAGTTCTGAGTCCGCACCACTGGGCCAAGCTTCCATGCTGTGGAATTACGTGGGCCATACTGTGCCTGTTACCTTATGGCAACTGCTGCTTTGCAATCTCTTGCCTTACGGATATGCTTTCACTGTGGATCATGGTTTGGGGCACTGGGTGAGTGGCACAGGCTAGAGGTGCATGAGGGGCACAAATGCAGGGAGTAAATGCGTTGCTGCAGTTGCATTCATTGCCAGTGAGAACAGGGCAAAAGTAACCTCCACACTAAATTACATTAGCTGAAGAGAGCAGACCTCTAATCTCATATGGCCAGGCCTTGCCCTCACACGCTGTCTGACAAGACTCAGGCAGGAAGGTCTGGTCTGACCTGTGGGAGGAGCTGAGAAATGTCGGGAAGGAGGAGAAGGAAGTGGCTAAAGCTAGAGCAGGTCTCAGGGGAGGCTGAGCACCAAGGGTGGGCAAACTTGCTTTAATAAAAGCCTCACAATTTCAAAACCTTTCTGGGAAGCCGGAGTGTCTAAGGACAGCCTTTGCTGCAGCCATGGCCTGTAGCAGCTTGGCCTGTGCCCACGCAGGGGTCTCCGCTGGAATTGCCAGGGAAGATTCCAATTAGCACCAATTGAGGCAAGTTATGTTGGGGTTTTAATCAAGCAGACACACCTCCCCTGGGGAGCAGCACGAGACCACCCGCTCGCATTGCGTAAGCCACCAAAAAACCATTAGACCTACGGTAACCATTCTCAATCACTACCAACCCATCCTACATCTGAACCATCCACCGAAAGGTGAAAGGTTAATGGGAGCTAATTTTTTTAATCATTGCTGTAACATTAGGAAGAAGCTCTGTTAACCTTTTGGGGACATGCTGACTTACTGCCTGGTATTCATTTGGCTGATATTACAGGCTACAATCATGATAGGGTAGTTTCCCAAGAGAGCAAATAAAATCCAAGAGGTACATTTTTCTTCTCGGGGCTTGCCTGCTGTAACACTGAACCCTTCATTAAAAATGTGATAAGCCATGCAATACATTTTCCTCTATATCACAGCCTTTAATCTTTAATGTTAATGACAGAAATGTTGCCATTAGCAGGACCATATTTTGGGCTACACTTTAAACATTCTTTTGTAAGCATGTTTTTCTGTGTGTTTTCAAGCAGATGGTAACTATTTCAGCTCAAGTTCCTTTTCATATTAACATAAAGGGAATTTGAAAAAACAAACTAAGCTGCAATGTAACTAAAATAGAAGGACTTAACATCAGCAAAACGTCAAGCACTTTTTTCCTATCCATGTCCACCCTTTGACCTCACTGTTACTAGGTGTGTGCCTTGAAACTGAAGTCAGTTTTGTAAATACTGCTGGTGAAAAGGAATCAATCCACCTCAATCCCCCAGTCACGCTGCCGTGTCTTGTGCACAAGGACAAAGTACTGGGGGATCAATTGGAAAAATCCATGTGTTTTCCAAGCATGTAAAAGCCATGTTGGCGAGCAGGACTTGGTCCAACAATTAATAATAAGGCTGGTAAAGCAGGAATTGCTGAAGTCTAATCCCAGCAGGAAAGGCTGCGAGACCTGGGGCTGTTTAGTCTGGAGAAGAGGAGACTGAGGGCAGATCTTATTAACATTTACAAATATCTAAAGGGTGGGTGTCAGGAGGTTGGGGCATCCCTTTTTAATATGGTAGCTAGCAAAAGGACAAAGGGTAATGAGATGAAGCTGCAACACAAAAAGTTCCCCTTAAAATATAAGAAAAACCTGTTTCACTGTTGAGGTGAGGGAGCCCTGGCACAGGCTGCCCAGGGAGAGTGTGGAGTCTCGTTCCTTGTAGGTCTTCAAGGCCCACCTGGACATGTTCCTATGTGACCTGATCTAGGTGAATCTGCTTCTGCAGGGGGGTTGGACTAGATGATCTCTAAAGGTCCCTTCCAACCTTACCATTCTATGATTCTATCATTATATGTATGCACACATACTCTGCTTAACATATGTAATGAATTCTGGGGGAACGGGAGACAGGTGCATTTATTTATCACTATCTATGATTAGACACTCAAAACCAGGATGTGTCTTCCCTAGTTTTGGTGAATAAAATTTGACACTGAGGATATGGCATTTCAAATAAGAAAACAGCTTCTTAGAATGTCCGGTTATGCTGAGAAATTAGTTCAGGAGTTTTGAGGATTTTTTGTTAATTCGAATTCTTTTAATGGATTTGAAAGTGATCACAGCCATTTGCTCTGCCTTGGTCTTCCAGGCGAGGGCATGTGAGCTGTGAGGGAAGCAGGGGAGAGGCATCTGCCTCTGTTGGGGATTTGTCTGGTTTTCAGCATTTTTTAGGGGAGGGAGCGTCACTTCTCTACTGAATTTAATGTTGGCAGTGAGTGCAAATGAGATCTAAATATCAAATCAAACTTGTCCTGAAGTAGATTGCATTGAAATGGGACAGGTTTCTGGCTGTGCAACAGGGGATTTCAGAAGCCTGAGTATCATTACATCTGGAAACAGAAGCCCTACAGCCTGCCAGGTTTATGCATAGTTAGATGATTTTCCTCCCATTTTTTTTCCAAGCTAACTTTAGTCCTGAACACCACACATCTGAGGCACTAATGGCTGTTTTCTTTTATCTATAATTTTTACTATTGTTTTTAAACTCCCAAAGCAAACATCTCAAGGTCAGCAGCCTCATGTCCACAGTCTGGGGTGTTTTTTTTGAGGAAAACATAAACTTTTCAACTTTTCCATTTAAAATGCTAACAGGGGCAATGTGTCATGGCAGTAACTACCGAGGGTCCTGCAGCGCTGGGAGAACCATTCAGAAAGAATTGGGCTCTCTTTAAAGCCTTCACGTGCCTAATGCAACCAATCAGTAACATTTCCACCTTCTGTTTTCATTAGCAGCTCTATACCATAGGGTTGACATCGTAACTCTTAACTGCTGCTGAGGCTCTGTTGTGATTGATGGTGTTAATGCTTCTCTATTCCTCACACTTGCAGCACACAGAGTCAGTGCAATCCCTGCCACCGTGTTTGCAGGATGCTGTGTATTACATCCAATACTGGCATCTCTTTTTGGATACAAGCAGAATGTGCCTTGCAGCTGTAATGCCGTGGCGTTACAATTCAGGCAGTGATCCACATCCAGCACAGCAAACACCTACATCAACCAGGGGCTTAATTAGCAGAAGGCAAGAACTTTTGCACTCCAAGGAGCTGCAAGGTTCTTCCTAGGGAAGGGAGGGAGACACATGGAGCGTCCTTGTCCTCATCAGTTTTGTAACGATTTATATTGTTACATAAAGCTTATGTCTGGAGGATTTTAGCTGTGTATGTCCCTATAAACCAGCACACACTTCAGTGTGCTCAGTAAATCATAACAATAAATATTAGTTATAGGCAGTTCTGGTTTTATCACACCATACCTGTCAAAAACCCAAACTTTACCTCATTCTTTACTACAATATTATAAAATAATTGCTCAGTTTTCTAACCTTTTACTTGACAGATGAATATAAATAATCTCCTATATTTGTTTCTTGGATTCTCAACAGCTTTATCTCTGCTACTAATGTCTTCTCATGCCTCCAGAGGGAAAAAGGTAGAAGAAATAACATGATGATTTAATCAAAGACAGCTTGAACAGTAGTTTTGCTGTGCAGACAGAGTTGCTGGTTCTCTCAGGTTCGCATAGAAGGGCTGCTGCTAGTAGTTCAAGAGAGGTTCTCCTCCCGCTCTACTCTGCCCTCATGGGATCACATCTGAAATACTTTGTCCAGGTCTGGGCCCTGGAAAGAGTTCAGCACAGGACCACAAGGATGATGGAGTGGAGCATCTCTCTTGTGATGAAAGCCTGAGGGAGCTGAGGTGCTTTAGCTTGGAGAAGAGGAGACTGAGGGGTGATTCATTAATATTTACAAATGTGTAAAGGGTGAGTGTCAGGGGGATGGATCCAGGCTGTTCTCAGTGATGGCCAATGACAGGACAAGGGGCAATGGGTATAAACTGGAATACAAGAAGTTCCAAAGAAGTACAAGGAAGAATTTCTTCACTGTGAGGTTGACGGTGCACTGGAACAGGATGTCCAGATGGGTTATTGAGTCTTCTTCCCTGAGTGCATTCAAAACCAACCTGGACGAGTTCCTGTGTGACCTGCTTTAGGTGGTCCTGCTCTGGCAAGGGGGTTGGACTAGATGATCTTTTGAGGCCCCTTCCAACACTTAAGATTCTGTGATTTTGTGATATCAGATAGTACAAATGAGGTAACTGCTTACTCTCCAGCAGCAAAACTGTGTGCGTTACTGAGACAGTTTATTATAAGACTCCTTTCTCACTTTAATGCTGTTAACTGGAAATTATTAGGGGACTTCCAAGTGTAAATTTGGTCTGAATTGCTGGAGACTAAAGAAATGAAAGGTGAATTTAGAATAAAAATAGTATAAGCAGCTTATAGGCTTATGACTGTAGATGAAAGATTATATTCCACATGGGAGTTTTGCAGGCAACTCGGGCAAAATTGTTCAATGTCACTAACCAGTTTGTCACTTGCCATCACAGAAATATGTGTATTTTAGGATGAGAAACCCAAACTCAGATAGAAATGTTCCAAGTGGCTGGAGTATTTTGTTTTCTTTTAATCCTGTATCATTTTGCAACTAGTTTTTTAGTTTCTTTTCTAAAATATAAATAAATGTAGCCTGTACTGCTTAATAGCATTAAGGGCATCAGCCTGCTCAGCTGGCTGGATCTGGATCAAACAGTAGAGATCAAAAAGAATATAAATGTACCTGATATTCCAGCATATCCAGAAATAAACTGCATGCAATAGAAGGACTAAAGGGAAGAATGTATGTTGAGTATTTTTATTTCCAACGTTCCTTCACAGTCACTGGATTAACTCACCCTTCATGTCTTCTTCATTCAGATCTTGACTCTTTTATCCTCTGCTGGCAAACTGAAGGTCTGCCTTGTGGTCAGAGGTCACCAAATTAATCACTTTAAACAAGAGCTTTGCTGAGGTTTCAGAATTTCTAGCGTGACCTATTTCTCCTTTCTGTTTTCCACTGCTTTCCCAGCTTTTCCCCTGTTGTTTGCAAAGGAAAAATCTGTGGAATAAGATCAGAAGTCAGAAAGTGCCAGGAAAGAAGCAGTCTTGTGGCCCAGCTTACAGGAAGGTGAGTGGCTCGTGTTCATTCCCAAGCCAGCAGGGCTGATTTGGTTGCCGGCATCTCTGTGGTGCAGGACCTGGCCGCAGCAGGAGAGAGTGACATGGACTCTATCACACAGCCCTGGGTAACAAATCTCCTCCTAATGTTCAGTCTGATATCCATCCTTTAGTCCCAGCACCTACAGAGAGAAGAGTCCTACCCTCTGTTACACAGTTCAGCCGACTGGAAATGAAACATTCTTAATCTTAATTGAGGTGGCTTAGGATCTGCTGGTTTTCTTTGGCAGGTACCAATACTTGGCTCTGCAGGGGGCAAATCAACAAAACAAAATAAATTCTTGGCCTAAACCATTTTAGAACCCTGAACTGGGACCAGGCAAGAGGAATCAAGAGGAATTTATGCCTGCTCTGCTACAGAAATTGAGCCACAGTGACTGCACTAGTAAAGAGGTACTGTTTGGAGTGGGGTCTGGCCTCTTCAGTGAGAAACTGCAGCAGCAGTGTGCGTGCACACAGATGAGTGTGAGCTCAGCTATCACCAGGTTCTTCTGTACAGCATAAATGTGTCCCCCCAAGCACTGTATGTATCACCTCTTCAGCTAAGCTGTAACTCTGGCCGCAAAGCCTTGCCATCGTGCACAACTACACCATAAACACTGTTCCCAACGTGAAAGTGCTGTGTGCACCTCACCCAGAGACCAGAGAAAAGAAAAGACTAGATATGTATCCATTTTGTCAGCAATTTATGAAACATGAGCAACAATAAGTCAACTGGAAGAAAACTAGAATATTGGGTTTTTTCTTGTGTCAATTTCCCCGATGAACCCAGGTCCCCACTGCCACTGCCAAAATGGATGTGTGCCTGGGCAGCCTGCAAGGAGAGGATTAGGAAGGGTCCTGGGAGATGCGTGGGTAGGACTGTCCTTGGAGGCCAAAATACTCCTAGTGCCTCATTTATTGACTTGGCCTTTGGTCCAGGGGCTTCCCCTTTTGCTGCCATCTCTCATAACACAGAAGAGGCCAATTTCCATGTGCATTAATATTCCAGGGGCATCACAGGAGCAGCAAATCCTTTGAAGGGTAGAGAAGCTCTTTTTAGCTATTTCCCTTTGGAGCCGATTCCAGCACAAATCTGTGGCTGAACAACTGTAGGCAACAATTGACCAGTCACAATCTTGCACTCAGGACTTCTGTATAAACTCAATTTCCACTGAACCAAACGAGATTTAAAGGAATTGCTGCAAGATTTAGGGAAATGAGGACTGTGGTTAGGAGCCATGGCCCAAGCATATTTTCCCTTGTTTTATGATCTATTTAGATACAGGGATTGGCTGAATAAATAAATAAAGAAAGCATTTCTCACTCAGGCACCCAGGGGAGTCGATGTAGATGAGAAGAAAAAGGTGCTGCCTGCTTAGCCCTTGGCCCATCGCACCCTCTCACTCGCCAGCATCACTCTCAAGCATTCTGCAAGCACTAACTGCTTTGTGCTGGATGACTCTAATTCCTCTTCCTTCCTCAATACACCTTGAAAGATTGCATTTAAAATGTAAAAATAATCATAAAAAAGAACTAATTCCATTAACTCAAAATAGGTCTCTAATTGACCTCTTAATATGGTGTATTTAACATGACACTGGGCCATTTTCAAATGTAAAGGGGATGATTCTTAATAATGCAGTGCTTCTATTTTCATTCTATAGAATATATCTTCCAAGGAAGCTGGGAGGAAATTGTGAAGTCTTGTCATTTATCACTCTGTAACAGAAATTAAACTGCAGCTGCCACCAACATGAAACAGTAGGTTTTACACCTGCTTTCCCATGTTTTGCTCTTGCAGTGTCAGACTTCAGAAACTTCATACTTTTCATATTAATAAACATACTGGAAACATGGATGTCATAGAATGGTAGGGGTTGGAAGGGCCCTTTAGAGATCATCTAGTCCACCCACCCTGCGAAAGCAGATTCACCTAGATCAGGTTGCAGAGGAACATGCCCAGGCTCAGTTCTTCTTAATCTTTACAGTAACAGAAGGCAGAAGGTGCGGACAATCAACATTTCCCATCACAGGACTCAGTTCAGACTCACAGTTAGCCTGAGGAATAAAATGTAGGCAGAGCAGAATTAGTTAATTTGACTTCACATTGGGCTCACATGCAGCATCTCCCCCTGACACCCGCCTCTCTCCAACCAGCCCGCCCTCTCCGCCCCCAAGATGCCACTTTGCATTTAATCTAAGCCCTCTCAGATTAAGCAGGTGTGTAATTTCCTCCCACAGCGAGCTGCATTGCAACTGCAGAGGGGATGGAAAAGGGAGTTTGTTCATAAGTGAATTTGGTTATTGTTAAAACTACAGACCTGCAAGAAAAACCTTCTTGTTTAGGCTGTCAGCAAAGCCTTTAGTTTTCATTCAGTCTTACATTCATCTGGGATCTGTGTGTGGTATTGACTGATGTTTTATTATTGTTTGGAAGAAAAAGATATTTAAATTAAGAACAACTCAATTGCAGGAAGGGCTTTATATAGTCATCACGTGCTTCTCTTGCTGCTGTGAGTGTAGGAGGCATGTAATTTTTCCAGCACTTAACATGTAAAGTCTGACATATTTTAAGGACATTATCAAAGTGTAGCTTTAGAAATCACTTTAAACATAAAAACAGAGAAACAAATTAGTAGTCTTTTGACAATTTCCCTCAGTTAAACTGTTTCCATATGCTATTTTTACTTTTATTACCTCTTTCTGCCTTTGGCAGAACAAGTCTTTTCACCCAAATAAGGTATAACGGACCATGAAAGCAGGACACGTCTTCGAAACTCAAACGTCAGCTGCAGTTAAGGTGAAGTGCTCCATTTGAAGATACAGCGAGTTACCTTGTGCTTCACTGGAAACCTCAGCACCAGCACGAGAGAGGAGTCAGGAAAGGAGTTGGGTCTTTATTGAGACAGAGTGTGACAGCTCTGGGGCCACCAGTGACTCCTCATTGTGAAACACGAAATACCTCATTAGAGAAACACAGGGGGAAGCATCATTGCCAGATGTGCAGCATTCCCTCCTCTCACAGCCTGCATATTGTACATAGCTGACAGGATGTTTGTTGCAACCTGCCTTTAGCTGTGTGCTGGCAGGACACCCTGGAAATTGTGCATCCAGAGCCGGGGATTTCTTACCCACAGGCCTCTGACATCTGCTGCACACTTGTTGCAAGGCTGGAACGTGAACAGAGCTTTTAATTTTGCTCTTTGATTTTGGCATTCCTGTTTTTAAATGCTGTTTGTGTAATTTATGCCTTGTAAGCCTGCAGAACCTCTTTATTTGAACTCTCTGAAGTGCAATATTTCTCTTGGCTTAATTTTCCTCTCCTTCTAAGCTTGTGTATTATCATCTGACAAATTGGATCTACTTCTTTTTTTTTTTCCAGCAAGTTATTTGAACACATACTTGTAGCTGTTTTTAAGAACAGTACAGCTTTCAGATAATTTTATTGTTATTTTATGTGCCAGATGTGGTTTGTTTTCCACAGCTGGGGTATTAGAAAAACCTTGCATAACATCCATCTAATTCTTTTACAAATAGCAAAGAAAATCTACAGATAAAAGATAAGGGAGTCATGCAGAACCCAATACTGCTTTATTTCACTTGTCTCTTTGTGCTGAAGTGAGCTCAGGCTTGCAGTCACCTCCCTGCCAAAATACAAGCTCAATGCTCAGCTTCCCTCTCCCTGGGCTCCTCCAGCCATTCTACTCCTTTGCACTTCATTGACTGCATTTGACTTAACATGCCCATTGACCAGAATCTGAAGCACTGAAAGAAACCCTTATTTATTCCAGCCTTCCAAGTGAGCTGAGTGAGTCTTTTAGTTACTCTCCATTGCCTATAATTAGCATATTTACTTTTCACATTTGATGTCTCATTAAAAGGCAAGATGTGCCCTGAAGTTTATCCACACTGTGCAGCCTCTTTCTATTTCTTTCTTTTGGGAGTTATTACAGTTCTAGATGTCACAGCTGGTGTCTCTTTATCACAAAGTACCCTGAGTAACATCTCTGGGGGCTGTGGGATAAACTCATGGAAAGATCCCCCTGGCTTGGCACAGAGATGATGCTCCCTATCCCTTCCAAGGAGGTTAAATGCAAACAAACACATTTAACTTGGTGAGGATCAAACAGGGCAGTCGAAATCTGCCTCCAGCTGAGAGCTCTGTGAGGTCTGGGTGACACTGACTTTCTTCAAAGGAATAGAGAGAAACAAACTGATTTTATGAAACTCATGAAAGCTGCCTTTGCAGAAAGCTAGATTTACTCCAAAGCTCCATGATCACAGTGACTCGTCTCTCTTTGAGAGTTGCTTGCCCGTGTGTATCTGTGTGTGCAGCACTTCAAAGGCTCGTGAGAGGCCATTTGCCACTGTGTAGTTCCCTTTGCAGAGCATCCTGTCTTGCTGGGGTGGTGCACAGAGTGGAAAGGCTGCCATGGTCCATGTTTCAGTTGAAGGTAAGAGCCAATAGCTCAGTACAACATGCAAAGCCAGACAGTGCATAAATCCCTGATGTGGCCAGTCTGCAGAAATCCACACAGCAGCCTCCTTGAACCATGCAACATCTTTTAACATATAAATTAAATATGTTATCATGCCGTAAGTACTTTATGGTCACTGACTGCAGTCTTCTGGACTCAAAAGAGGTACAAAAGGGAATAGTCCACACATGGCAGAAAGGGAGTCTTCTTCAGATGCCAGAACTCACTATGTTTGTGGAGTTTTTCAAATTTTATAGATAGAGTAGATCAGGAATTCACAGACCAAGCCATTAAGCTTCAAAAGGTTTAAATGCGAGCCACTGAAAAATATGCAAGTTTATACACAGCATTTTCTGTTTTCAAGGTGACACAAAAGTTAATTAACCAAAAAATCTTGCTTGCCTCAGCTAGAAAAGCCTCTCTGTCAGTCTTGGACTTCTCCCCAAAAGTAAAGGCCTTTATTGTAACAGCTGGGGTAGCACTAAGTACAGATCATGCCTTGACTAACGGGATGTGATGCAATGAAAAGCTTTAGAGGTAATGAAACCATCTCTTAAAAGTAGTGCCTTGAGTGGAGGCTGGACTCAGAAAATTATGCATTACTGTGCCCATGCTCACAGCAGCCAGGAAAGTGTAGGCAGCTTTGCTTTCACCCCATCACATACCCACCAGCCAACAGCAGTTCCCCTTCTGCTTGCTGAAAAACTGGCAGAAATGTGCAGCCCTTGCCCTGCAGAAAGCAGGCTGGCAGGGGCCTGCAGGGTGGGAGCAGAGAGCCTTCCCTTCCTGCTTGTCTTAGTATCTCCAGTCTGTTTACATGGGGATATAAAGACATGAAGTGTTTCCCAGTCAAGTGTCATAGGTGGTCCTTCCTTTGGGAACATACAGCCTGGGCAATTCAGGAATGGAGCTGCCATCAGGGTGGGTTCTCAGCAGAAAAAGGATACGATGTGTTTTTTCCAAATGGGTTTGATATATTTTGATTCATCCCAGGATGCCATTGGCCTACTTAGCCTCGAGGGCACATTGCTGGCTCATGTTTAACTTATTATCGATCAGGACTAACCATGAGCCAGCAATGTGCCCTCATGGCCAAGAAGGCCAATGGCATCCTGGGATGCATCAAGAAGAGTGTGGCCAGCAGGTCACANAAAAAGTTCCATTTAAATATAAGAAAAAGCTGTTTTACTGTAAGAGTGCCAGAGCACTGGCACAGGCTGCCCAGAGGGGTTGTGGAGTCTCTTTCCTTCGAGGTCTTCAAGACCCACCTGGACATGTTCCTCTGTGACCTGATCTAGGTGAACCTGCTTCCTGCTTCTTAGAGGTCCCTTCCAACCCTGCCATTCTATGATTCTATGACTCTATGATTTTGGCTTGTTTGAGCAATGTTCAAACATTACAGCTCCAAGGCTCTCAGGATTCTAAACTATATTTTACCCAGGAATTTGGAGGTAGGCCCACGGTGACAGCAAATCAGAGGAATCATGTCTTGAAAAGGAAAGAGAGCTGCAAGTCTCCTTATTTAGCAAATATGTTCTTGGTGGCAATGTAATGAAAGTACTAGAAGGAATGGGGGAGCACAAGGAGGTGGGTATCCCATATGAGCAAGAGAGGTCTGCCAGAGAGGTTAGAACGTGCAGTCCATTGCTTTACAGAACTCCAAAGTGAGGCTGGGAGCTGCTGAGAGGCAGATTTAAGAAGGTTCATGACAAAGTCAGGATAGAGGGCAATTATTTCAGTGAGACTAATTTGGTTACAACAGGGTTGGTGGACTCAAGGTGAGGTAGAGAAGAAAGAGGATGAAGAATCAGGTTGCACTAAACTGAATCATAAGGTAATATGCCATAGGAAATTATTCTGGATGTGCATTTATTGAAGTCTTCTTTACAGATCTGTGCCAACAAGTCATATAGGTACATCTTAACCTTGTTGGGGCTGAGTGCTTATTTCCCTAATTATCTCTGTTGGCCTTACTATAATTGAAGGGTTCTGCTCTTTCCACAGCATGAGCTCAACACCAAGTACAAATTGCTAAAGAGGAACCGGTGTGTAAGCACATGCCAGGAGGACCTGACAGCTCACGGTACAGCTCACCCACTGGCACAAAACCAGCACTCAGATGAGCAGCAAGAATGCAAACCATCTCTCTGATTACATGATTTCGTAATATGAATTGGTCTATCACAACAACATGAATGTGACCTCAACAGGACATTTCTTCCCCTGATCTCCAAGCACACTCCAGAGGTGGTGGTATCTAGTCACAGTTCAACGCTGCCCGGGAATCCAGATCTGGATCACTTCAAACTTTTAGGAATGCTAGTTGGAAAGACTATCAAAACACTATTGCTCACAGCATCTGCCAACAAAATATGCATCTTGTTTTTACAGCCTCTCATTTGATAAAATACATTAACACCTGGATGCTGCCTCACTGCATGGCACAAAGCATTTCAAAGGTTTAATTTCATGCATTATTCAGGTTCATATCACTAACCTGCAATCATGCTGGTCAATAAGTTCTTTGATTTTGATGTTAACTCCAGTACCCCACTAATTGACTCAAGAGAGAATTACAGTCAGTGCTCACTGTAGTGCAGCACTGAAGAACTGCAACTATTGCAATCTTTTCAAATCAAGATCAGCTGAAAAAAGAAAAGGGTCTTAAGGAGCTGAGATAAAGCACAGAGTTAAAAGAAAAGGCTAACTCAGTTATTACAGACAACATCTCCACTTCCATTCTGACTGGTGCTTTGCGATCAAACACGCCACCTTGCATGTGCTGTATGACAAACATTTCTTTTAAACTGGGCAGGTAAGCACTGCACTGAATTAAAAGCTACCTCTCTGTTTCCTACACAATTTAAAATGAATAACCTAGGCAAAATAATTGCCTGACTGCTGAGCAATGATACATTAAGCACAGCCATAAGCGCCTGTGTACGTATTTAAATGTCCCCTAGTTACCCCTGATTATAGCTTGACACATCAACAAAACATCTGGTCTGGTATTTTTCTTGCATTGGAACCTCTTGGCCAAGCAGGAATTTTTTATCTCAAAAGCAGCTGAAACCTTTGTTTACCATCTCATATGACATGCTGTTAGGCTCTCGTGCTGAAGATCTTTTTTAATGACGTGCTTGATGGGACTGAACGGTGTATGTTCACCAGATTTCACCTTCACTATTAATAACAGCACAGTTCCTATCTGAAATGTCTTCTATAATTGTGTAATTACACACCTCATTTATCCAATTGTTAAGCCAAGAGTCTGATTAAATATTAACAACTGCTTAGTTCTCCTAGTGTCATTAGTTGGAAAGCAACCCTGTAATCTCAGGTAACACATGATGGTAATTATCCTTCACAGTCTCATTTAGCTGAAAATCCAGCACAATCAGAGCAGCTAAGGTTGCCCAACTGAAAACATGTTACCTCTCTGTTCCTCTTCACCCTAATACTGCCTGAGCTACTGCTGCATGCACAGACTTTCCATGACAGGCACTGCCTGGGTTTGCTCCGTGCTGCATGCTGAGAAACTGCAGTCTGCCTTCCCAACTTACACAGGGTCTTATATATTTTGTACTTCCAGTCAAAGAAGTTTGATTTTACCTAAACATCCCTTTCCATAGAAAGCAAGGGGAGAGCAGAGCAGCCCAGCCTGCCACCAGCGAGGCGGTGCTCTCGTGCCTGGCCTTGCATCAGAGGGGAGCGTGCTCTGTGAACTTCACAAGTTGTTAGTCACCCTGAGCTGAAATACATAAACCAGGAGCAAGCTGCACTTCGGTTGCACTCTGCATGGGAGTATCACCAGGCTCCTTAAAATAAAATGTTGCAGAAGAGAGCATCAAACTGCTATAAACAACCCAAAGTGATGGCAAACAGATGTTCTGTTCAGGCCTCCAAGGAGCTCTGTGCACCACTGCCCCAAGCCCTCGCTGAAGGCCTTGGACCCATGGGACTCTGAGCAGGGGAGGGATGGCTGGGCACCTTCTGCCTCAGGGAACGGGACCACCTCACAGGGGACATGGGAACAGGCAGGGAGAGTGCTGGGGGTGGCCAATGAAGAAACCCACCCAGAAACCAAGTCTTTCCCAGCTGCTGTGGCGGTGGTAAGAGGAGGCTGCCTGAAGCAGCGGGGCCTTCCCCTGTTAACATCTTATTATGATGAAAGCAGCAGTTTGTACCTCCCAGAGTTATTGCTTCCAGGCTGTCTGTAAACTCAGGTGAAACCTCGCATCTGGTTCAGGTTTTCAGGCATTCTGTTGCAGTTGAGAGGACGGGACCATAGTTTGTGTGTGTGAGGAGGGCTGGGGGTGGGTTCGGACTGGGAGTTTGCTGCTGGCTGAGCTGGTGCCACCAAGGCCCTGCCTGATGCCTGTTGTGAATGGCTCCCCTCTCCCCTCCTCTGTGTTGCCATGCAGCATAGCACGGCTGTGGCTGGCACATCAAGGCATCGTGTACTGCTGGGCATGGGATATGGGAGGGCAAGGGGTCAGTGTCTGCTCTGAGACTCCTCAGAGCATGAGGGTGGACTGCCCCAGAGCAGGGGATGCAGAGGGGCTTTGCAGCTGGTAGCACTAGAAAGCCCACGAGAGAGCTCTCTCATCCGTAACATGCTGCAGTTCAGCTCAGGCTCCCAGGAAAACCCTGGCAGGTGATGAATTTGAAATAAGATTTGCAAGATCAGAGCCAGAAATCAATAAACTCCATCAGCTAGGATCTAGCAGCTGTCTGAAACAACATGTTACAGCAGCTGATGAATACTTTAAGGTGGGGGAAATGAATTAAAAATAAGACCAAAATATGATCAGAAAGCTTTCTCTCCAGCTGCTAGTCCTGTAGGAGAGTAAAACCCAAGAGAAATAACTACATTCAGGTATATCCCTTAAACCACACCTAGAGCAATCTCTTCAAGGATGGATAATACCTTTTATATGGTGGACATGCTACGCTATAAGTTACGAAATTGCTCCAAGTTTTAGCCACCTGGTTTTGTGATTTGTAAGACTGAATTATCAAATCCTGTATTCTTCCTGAAATGTACTTTAAACAACCCCACCCATCTCTCTGCAACAATTTTTCCATGATACTTACACCAGTTGTGTAAATAAAGGCTGCAGTGAAATACGATCAATAGTCATGACTTTCAGCCCCAGAAGGGATTTTTTTTGGAAGCTGAGGAATGGCTTGAGCTCACCTCACCAGCTTTCAGCTTGCCAGGTGGGATGTGCAATAGGACATGCTGTGGCCTGGAAGTACTGGGGAAGCCCCACTTGTTCTCTACATATCAGCATGTGGCAGAGGCCTCCCTCTCCATCATTCTCCTCTCCAGCCAAAGCTGTGAGAAATCGGATTTAAGCCAAAAGGTGCTAAATACAGACAAGAAAGGCAGCAAGATACCAACGTGTCTGGGAGGCAATGGTGGCCACTAAGGCAAGTCTGAGGAAATGGGAGTAACCTCCACCTTGCAGGACTGGAGTGGGAGTTTCTCAGCTTCTCCAGCATGGGCTGGGACGCAGCACTGGGACCGGCTGCTGCCAAGCCAGGTAGAATGGGAAGCCACGGACTTCACTCTCACTGGAAGCATTGCCTCAGATCTGTGAGGGGGAGATCCAGAAGTCTGTAAGAAGAATTCTGTTTTGTCATTAATTTGTAACACCAGCCAGGTACCTGCACGGCTGCATTGCTTCCCAAGATTGCACAGCTCATCCACAGAAGGAAAGAAACCCTGCAGTCACCTGGGGACAGCACACGTGGAGCTGCAAACTTCCCCCCACAGAGGCAGGGTAGAAGGGCAAATGAAGCCTTTGCGGTCAAGGGATGTAAAGTATATGAAATATTGGCATGGACACCTCTTTCCAGCTGTGCTCAGTAGCTCTATGGGCTCCTAATGACTGGAAGAATAATATCAGGAAAGGAAGCACTGACATGGCCACCATTCTTGGAGAGGATTCTGGCTCATTGTAATCTTTGTGTGTTACACTAAACAAAACAACTACAATTCCATTGTTGCTATTTAAAAGGATTATAACAAACGATCAACAGAAAGCACCTAATAAGCCTCTGATGAAAAAGCAAAGGGAATCTATCTAAAACTAGATTTGTGCATCAAGAACGTCTCTCGCTATCTTCTGTATTGTTGCAAGAATTTTCACTGAAAAATAAAACCACAGGAGGAATGAATTTGTTCTCTTAAGGCTGACCTGAATCCAAGGCTGCTTTTTGCCTTGCACAGATGTTTGACAAACAATTGTTTTCCAAAACAGTGTTTCAGCCTTCACCTATTTACTGACACAGGTGCTGCACGGCAGGAGCCTGCCCGTCCTCCTGCTGATGCAGGGGATCCGACAACACGCTTGCTGCTGTGCAGCAAAATCGCCCGTTTCCCCAGAAAGATGTGACAAGCTGTTCAGACAGCCAAAGCAGCACCAGCTCCAGCAACATGGAGATTCCAGCAAACTGAGACATATGATCTTGGGGAGCCACCTGCGAAAGTCCACACAAAAGTGCTCGCCAGAAACCTTCCGGCCTCGTAAACCTCTCATGGGCCCCTGAAGGCCATAAATTCTGTAAAGCTTCTCACAACTGTTTCAAAACACTTAATGTTTTCCTTCTGCTCTGTGGTTTGCCTGCCCACTGTGGGGATCTCTGCACCCACCTGATACTGAGCCTGGCCAAGTATTGCTCCATATGCCAAAAAAACCCAGGGAATTGAGATTAACTATTTGAGTCAGGCTTTCGATTTGTAATCTCAAACTTTAAGAAATCAGTGAAACAGGTTAATAACATGAACTGAACTGAAGAAGTTGAGTGTGAGGCAAGCATGACATTTCTCTCCATAAACAAAACAATGCTATTTAAAAGCCAGCATCCCAAAGTAGGAGGAAAAAGCTTGTAAGGAAGCTTATACTGCCCCCTCAGAGAGGGCTGCAGGAGTAAACACTGAATGAGTTACTGAAAATAAAGCTGATCAGCAAAGCAAAGTCAGCCCTTGCAGGTAGGAAGGTTTAGAGAATCAAATGTGAATGGGAGGGTAAAACTGGAAGTGTCCTTATCCCACCTGAGAAAGATTTTGTTGCACAGAAACTGAGCATGAGCAGCGTGCCTCTGCTGCAAGACATCTATCAAACCAAAAGCATCAATATGTGAGCCAAAAGTACACCAGAAAGAGGGAAAATCAAGCAGTCTCAACAATTGTACCTATTCTAGCCCATCCTCAATATTAAACTATGAGTTGGAAACATTTATGAAGTGAAAAGATAATGAAAGACATGAAGGTCTGTATATGCTCCCCAAAGTTGTTTACCTTCAACCTAACCTTCATGCCATGCTTCCATGAGAGACCTTTTGCACCATGGGGTGTGTTGCTGTATTCTACCTGCACCTTGGTTAGCTAAATCACCAGGTTATTAAACAACCAGTTATTTACCCAAGTACTTCTGTTGTGGGCAGAAGCTGTCCAAGAAGAGGATGACCACAGGCTGTGCTGAGATGGGTGCAGGCAGGTAGAAGTGCGTGCCACCGCTTTTGAAGGTTCCACATTTCAAATGATTTCATTTAACACTTTTTAGTAACCAGATAGCACATCTCTAATGAGATCTGTGGCAGAGTTAGTTGGTATTGTAAGGGTGATGGGAACACCAGAATGTTATGTATGAGACTTAGATGACTTTGTGGTTTGGAATATTAGGAATGGATTAGATTTGATTGTACCGACTCCCCACAGTGCACCTGGAGACACCTAAGTGGAACCATAGCTTTCACATGGGGCCTTGCTATTGGCTTTGACAGTGAAAGAGGAGGGCTATTAGCTCACAAGAGGATTACGAGCTACCAGAGCAATGAAGCAGTAAGGAAGGCGATCAAACTTTATGACCTGAGAAGTTTATTCCTATTGCTCTGAGCCTCACCCACGATCACTCAGCCTTTCTTCTACAAGGCGCTGAAAGTGCCCTGTTTTCCTCCGCTGCCTGTGGCCCCCACGGGAGCTGCCAAAGCCCTCCCAGCAGGCAGGAGCAGATCTCCCAGGGCTGTTTGTTCGCAGTGGAAGCCACTCTCCTCTCCAACACCATCTCAGGGCACTCTCTCCCTAATTTAGAGAACAAGAGACACCAAAATAAAAACACGTGAACCCTTGCACTGTATCTGAAGCTTAGCTGAGTCTCTAAGCCATCCTTGCAGCTGGGTAGTGAAAGCAATGAGCTGCTCCTTCCAACCTGCCACCACCTCCAAAATCCTTCCTTCTTTTGCCACTGTTGCTCCAGGGCTCAGGGCTGAAAGAGAGGGCCATGTGCTCCTCACTCTCACCCCCCAGACAAA
The DNA here is from genome assembly GCA_013401255.1 of Urocolius indicus. Classification (NCBI taxonomy): domain Eukaryota; kingdom Metazoa; phylum Chordata; class Aves; order Coliiformes; family Coliidae; genus Urocolius; species Urocolius indicus. The sequence continues at coordinate 21,797 of WBNH01000436.1, read as the reverse complement.
GCACATTGAGTGCTATGTGTTGAAGTACATCACACTGAACTGTGCATGAATTATTTTAACGTGAAGCCTGCATCATACTTCACTGACAAGGCATTTCATATAGGATAAAAACTATTCTGTTCCCAGCAATGAGTCACCTTTTTTGTATTTGGACCTCACTGGAACCCAGAAGCATTCCCAGTGGTGGCAGTGCCTGAGAAGGCTGCAGCTCACCTGCAATGGGAAGTGCTCAGGTAACAGTGGTAGGCTCTGTGTGTTTGTACCTCTCCACATCCTCGGACACACATCTTTACCCAAAGGAGAAAGGATTCCACTACATGTCCATGAGTGCACTTCAGTCAACGTTGATGCTCAGTTTTACCACCTGGTAAAAAAAAAAAAAAACACCTGGGTTTCTGTTTGTTCATCTTTCTCTATTTGAAATCCCTGAAAATACTTCTACAGTTGCTTTTCTTAATTACTATCTATAAAATATCAATCAATAACCAGTACTACAGGTAGGTAAACTTTGTGTGAAGGAGAAAAATCTAAAGTAAGCAATGGACTTTTAAAATCTATGAGAAAGAAATCACTGTTACCATCCACGGCCACCCATTCTTCACAAAGTAATTTCTATTCAGCATTAGGTACTGCAGTTCTTTGCAGAGACTGAGATTCCTTTTTTTACATGCTACAGTAAAGAAAATAACAATAATAATAAGGTATTTTTAGTGCTTTGTGCCTAAGCAGCCAACCCCCCACTGCAGTCGGTACCAGCGCAGTGAGGCAGTGCACGGTGTACCTGTGCTGAGCCTTCACACAGGGGATGCAACCATGTGTGAAAGAGCAAACAGAAGGGAAGGAAAAGCTCTCCTGTGAAATTAACCCAAGATGAAGAACCAAACACTCTTGCCTTTTAATCCCTTGCAGTGGCTTTGGCAGATATAAAAGAATTCATATACCTTTTCTGTTATCTTTATTTGCCTTCGTCCTTCCCAAATACACAGCTCTGGACATACTTCTGAATTTTTTCAACTCCTGCCCAGCTTTTATTATCCTGGTTTGGTACCTTCTGCAAACTGCAGCTTGATGGCTGACTTTGGATCAATTTAGTCCAACTTGTATTGTAATTGCACGCAGCAATCAACTTCTTTCTGTGTAACTAAGTAAAACAACTCCTTGGTTTTCCTCTGTCTCAGTTTGGGCTTCGTGACAGAAATTCACTTCTTCATGTAACTACTAACATTCACAAGATAATAACCTACCAGTGAGGATGGAAGTAAAGATCTTGTACTGGGATTTCCTGACTTGGTATTCTGATCACTGTAATCAGCAAAAGGAACTGGGTCGTTTGTTACACACACAATTTTCTCATGAATTAATTAGAAGATATAAGATATGCCGCTCCATAAATCAAATTAATTCTCCCTTTTCATCATATCCTCATATATACTCACCCAGGGCCACCACAGCTGCCAGTTAACAGGCAACCAGCATATGGCAGAAAGAGCTTGGTGTCACAGATGTCACATCACTGGTGTCAGTCCTGCAGAGGCTTGCAATGAGAAGACTATCAACTGCTACAGAAATACCTTAAGAGCATACAGACAAAGACTTTGCAGGACATGCTCTTGTGGCCTGCCAGGCACCCACAGTGGGCTGTGTCCCATCGGCAGCCCCCTGCTGAGGCCTGTGCCCCGTGGGCAGCTCCTCTGGGAAGGTCCTTTGGCTGGAGGCACCAAAGCCTCTGCCCATACTGCAGCTGAAAAGCAGAGCAAATTGAGTCCTGTGCAGCTCCAGCACCCCATTATGGGGCAAACACAAAGACTGGGATAAGGGAGAGCTGGCTGCAGGACTCAGCAGGCCTGGCTCAGTGTTTGGCTTGCCTGGGAGCCAGTGAGCTGAGATGTATGGCGACCGTGGCCTCTTCTGAGTCAGTCTTGCTCCTGAGACACATTAGCCTTTTGTGGTCTATGAAAATGTTTCTAATATATAACATTAATATTCCACTGGTTGAAATATGGAGCAGCTCAAAGTTCTCCCACCCAATTACAATTTTGGCCATTAGTACGGCAAGCTATTAAAACCAAGTTAAAGAAGGAAGGTGGCTGCATTTACCACACTGCTTTATTTCTCAGAAGCTTGGCATTTAGAAATAAACTGATCACTTACACCTATAAGCAAAGCACTATCCACTGTGTTGTCTGAAAGTCTCGAGGAGGGTTTAGATACATTTAAAGGCTTACTTGAGTAGTGATGGGGTTTACCTCCACTTTGTTTGCCTGCAAACATGCTGGATGACTGTGCTGAATTGGTGCTGATGTGTGTTAAATCTAACAGTGATGTAACGAGGGGCAGGAAACTTGAAAGGTGAAAAGGTGACTAGAAAGAGGCTTAAGGCTTCACTGTAAAGGCTCTGCAAAAAAGAAACCACATCAAAATGTTTTTTTAACTGGAGCCTTCTGTCAATGTAAACTGAAGATTAAATTGCTTTGCAGACTGAGCAGTGATTAAAGTTCTAGCATCTACTCTCCACATCAAAGCACTGCTATTGCATAACGGCAAAGAAAAGAATATCACAAACAAACGCTGCAGAGAACGCAGTAATGATTCCAAGCGGCTGACTTCATACCTGCACCTCTCCCTTACCTCAGGGACAACATCTCAGCCCTCCAGAGCTAAAAGATCCAACATTTTCTTCTGATGACGAAGTTGTTCTTAATTGAACAGCAAGTCTACACCATCATGAATTATATCTGAAAGAAGTTATTTACACTGAGAGAGATGGTATACGTGGGGGATGCTTTGTTGCTTTTTTTTCTCCAGGCTTCCTTACACTGCGTTTAAAACTCACTCAGTTCACAATTCACACATTCCTTTTTTTTCTTCAGGCTGGTGTTTTTCAAAAACAGTGCCACGTTTTAGGTACTCCAAAAGGACTTTGATTAAAAACAAACCCCGACATTTGCTTTTCACTGAGAGTGAATCCTAACAACTTCATGAGCTAGAAAGTTTTTAAACCCATGAATGCTTTCCCATGCCTCACAGCAGCCGTATCTCCTAGAACAAAACCTCATTCAATGCCGAGTAAACAATAATGCACTTTCCCCCTCTTCAATCTAACTTGTGGATTTATCATCTTACTTTCCTTGGACACAACTGCAAAAGGGGAATTATTTTTCACAGCTGACAGAGGGAATGTGCAGCCCAGGAGGCAGAGAGCCTCAGAGACCTGACAGTCTGCTTGAACTGTGCCTGAAAAATGCAACTCCTCTGAATGCTGTAGAGAGAAACAGGAGTGTGGAAAGGATGAGCCTAATTGGTTCTGACTATAAAAGTCAGATCTCAGTTTTCTCTAGAGATGTGCATTGCAGGAAACGCTATGAGTGAATCTGGCTCTCTTTTAAAAGGGCTAATTTAATCAAGCACTATGATAATTTCAGAATATGACACTGTTAGGAGATTTACATATAAAACTTGACAGTAAAAACTATCAAATGTTTGTCATTAAATGGCATCCAATTAATCATTTGGGAGAAAGATGATAATGTTATCAGCGGTAGCCAAAGGGAACGCTCTCACACACCAGAAAGCTTCAGAACACACAGTTTGTTGAGCACTAATTCAAACACAGTTCCTATCTATTATGCACAAAATGAAAACATGAGTCAAAAGCTCAAAGAATAAAGGATGCCTACCGTGAAGATATGGGAACTTGTTACTACCAAGTGATGGGCAATGAGTTTGGTGTCAAATACCCTCTCTTGTGCAGCACATGATGCACAATGCTCCTAAACATAAACTCTTGGCTGCCACGAGGAGCTTTGGCTGAGCCGTGTCCCCGGGATGCTCTCATCACACCCAAGGTGAGCAGGTACAGAAACTGCAGCAGATTTACCCTGCTCTCTCTGCCTGTCTGTGGAGCTTTCACATGGATTCTCCAAGGGCTTCAGGCTTCTCGTTTGGTTTTTTTTTTTCAATCTCTCACCTTACATAAGCACTTCATTTATCAGAACAAAAGGGGAAAGAACCCATTCCGTGTTGAAATAGACTGCCACCTGCACTGCCTCTCAAAGCAAGCAAATCCCAGTGGAAAGGTTTAGCACCAGGCTTTTCTGCTGGAGCAATAAATCACTCTCAGAAATACCGTTTAAACCCTACATGTGGTGTTAACCAGCAGAAGCAACACGTTTCTTAACAGAAATTCCAACAATTCAACAATTAATCTGATTTCCTGGAAGAAGTCACGTGGGCACAGTGTATCTCAGGGTCAAATCAGACATCGATATATTAGCAACATAATGATGACAAACAGAAATAGCAATGTGGCTGCATTTTAATAAAGATTAACTGGAATACACTATACAGTGTGACACAAACACTGAAGTTAAAAACATTCCATAGACTCAGTCCTTTTATCCTTGTGAGGGGGATTGCATGCATGTATAAAGACACTGGAAATGCTGCTCTGGAAGGACATGAGACTATTAACCTGTGCAGACATGGTGGATGTCTCCCAGAGTGTGGGCACGTCATCCATTTATCAGACCAGCTGTCTCACACTGTAGAAATAAAACGCTGCTTTGAGTTTAACAGGCTGCAATGGAGCTTGCGAAGCTCGGCTGGGCTCTGCTGTGCTGTACTCAGGAGAGTTTAAAATGTGGATTAGGAGAACAGCACATAAAGCAGCACAAACCCCCAAAATTCTTCCCTGGAAATCTCTAATTAGTCATAAAAGAGAATAAAAATAAGTGAGCTTTCAAACAATCTGTGTCACTTCTCTATTTTACAGTTTGCTGCAATTCCTTTTAATTAACTTGCACAATTTAAATGACCTGAATTCCAGAGCCTGTTCCCTTTAAAAAAATGTCTTCTTGCTAACTTTGATTAGCTCCACAGAAATGATGGCAGATGACTTTAAATGGCACAAAGGTGGATTTATTGGCAAGAGTGTCAGGTTTGCACTTAGCAAGGAATTGGCAGATAGCAGAAAATGGCTGGACGGGATTCAGACTCCAAGGACTTAGAGCTGAAAAAGGATTTATTTGAGTAGCAAAGTATAGCAGAGTATTTACTTTACTTAAAATTAATAAAGGCTTTTAACTAAAAACCTGAAGAAATTAAACTTCCAGTAGAAAGCAACTGCATTGCTCCAAAAGAACGATCACAGGGATATTTATTGCTTTCCCTCCCCCTTACCGTGCCATTTATTGCTTCTAGCAATAGGAAGGTATATTGATCTCCTTGATCGGGTGTATGTTCAAAAGTCATTTTAAACCTGAAGCTGCACAAAATCACTTAGCATACAGGAAATAAAATGCTTTATTTATGTCCTAAATCAACTGCAGAAAAAAAGGCAGTATATTCATTGCATGTGAAAGGCACAGAGCCCCAGTCTCAGAAAAGCAGAGCAGTCAAAGGAGCACAAGCTGCTTGGCGCAGGTGGACAAGAGGCTTGGCCAGGGTCTACAACAAAAAACCACAGAGCATTGTGCCAAAAGAAGTTCTCACTTCTGAAGGATCCCCAGCTGAAATCGTGACTGTACTTGGGTTTAGGGGGACTCTTTTTGACCCAACTCTTGTGCTTTCTTTACACGTACTGTAGAATTGCATAGGTGAGCATGTAAAGCATCAGCTGCCATACTGAAGCCTTGTTTGCACTCACAACTCCACCGCTGGCAATAGACCAGTGGGAACAGCAAGGGAAATGGTTTCCAAAAAGCCAAGCACTGCTCTGGTGCCAGGCTGCTGCTAAGCCCTACCTCAGGAGGAAGGCTGGCCCCGCTCACCTCCTGGTCCCCTCCGACCAAAGCTTTCCTGAAACGCTCTGCAGCACAGCAGCCTTCACAGCTACTCAAGCTCAGGCTTTTGGTTAGTAGCAAAGATGCCAGACACAATGCTGACTTTGTTGAAGCAGGCATTTACAAATAGCATTCAGCCAGAACAGCCCACAGAGGAGGCTGAAAAGGTAGGGTGGCTAGCAAAGAGAAACAGAAAAAGCAAAAGTGAAAAAAAGCAAGAAGAGAAACACACAAAAAAGAAATAGGAAAGAGAAATCTTAATCACTGCATCTCTGAATTGCTGCTTTATACCACCACATCCATTTTTATGGAATGTCTGTGATTCTACTCTGATTCCAACTAGCTGATGGGACATTCTGGTCCTTTATAATGGCACATAAAGACCCCAAATCACATTTAGCAGCTTCTTTCTCTTATAGCAAATTCACTTTTTTTCCTACTACTGGTCGGTGTTGTATTTGCAGGAAACAGAGTGAGTCATTTTCCCATTTTGCTAAGTACAGATGCAGCACTTGATTTCACTTTTATGGATTAAAGCTAAAAGACGTTTTCCTCGGAAAACTGAAAGACCACATTTTAAGTCTGGCAGCAGCTGATCTCAGCAGACAGCGTGAGGCTCAGCTAACTATCAGCGTGTAACAGACACCAAAAGAAGACGACACTCATCAAGCTTCCTGTGCCATTTGGAGGAGCTTGTGCCCAGGAAAGCTAAGAGTGCTCAGGACTGATGTATCTCAAAAGTGGGAGCAGACTCTGGCACCACGTAACCACGGTGGGTGAACGGAGAAGTTCAGGCTACAGCTACAGAATACCCCCACGTATACAGATCACCAATGGCTAGTCATACTGAAGCTTGACTTTACATTCAATATGCTATGCCAGCCTTCATCAGCACTACTTCTTTTGCACATTTCTTCCCCTTTCCTCCACTGAATTGTGCTGTATGTCTGGAAAATCTGTGAGTATCTACATACCTTGGACCATGATCTGGACTGGCACAAAATTCAGGTCAAAGAGAAGGTATGAACACTTTTTAGCTCTTAATTCCTTTCATTCCTCCAAATAACTCTTTGTAAGAACAAACTCATTTGTACCTACCAGTGGAAGACCTATTGTCTATAAATATTCATCTACAGCTGTGTAATTGTGCAGAAAAACCCACATATGGGGCAGTTTGCTTATCTCTTGTCAATAAAATTTTCTTTTCACTGATTTCATCTGTTATTCTGGATTAAAATTGGAAGTTTCTGTAAAATAACTTCAGAATAATGCTTCTGTATTTGTTGGCAGCAAAAATCAAAATTCGTCCCATCATTTCTAATGCCCACAAATAAAAGTCAAAAAAATGTGATAAAAACGGGAGAAAGCTCCTTTTCTATTGGACAGCACCAGATCTACCGTATTTTAAAACATGACTCATACTACTGAGCCAATAAAATTGGCAAACCACGAGTAAAGAAAGATGCTTTTGTTATTCTTTAGAATTTCTACTAGGTTTGTCAATAAGACACCAGAAATTCACTTAAGTCTGAAAATCAAGTTATTTTTACACGGGGTTGGACTAGATGATTTGGGGAAGGAACAACCCCATGCACCAGTACAGGCTGGGGGTCAAACTGCTGAAGAGCAGCTCTGCAGAGAAAGACCTGGGAGTCCTGATTGATAATAAGCTAACCATAAGCCAGCAATGTGCCCTCATGGCCAAGGCGGCCAATGACATCCTGGGATGCATCAAGAAGAGTGTGGCCAGCAGGTCAAGGGAGGCTCTGCTCCCCCTCTACTCTGCCCTACTGAGGCCTCATCTGGAGTCCTGTGTCCAGTTCTGGGCTCCTCAGCTCAAGAGAGACAGAAAACTTCTGGAGAAAGTCCAGCACACGGCCACCAAGATGATCAGGGGACTGGAACATCTGTCACACAAGGAAAGTCTGCGAGACCTGGGACTGTTTAGACTAGAGAAGACTGAGGGGGAATCTTATTAACATTTACAAATATCTAAAGGGTAGGTGTCAGGAGGCTGGGACATCCCTTTTTTTCTATGGTATCCAGCAACAGGACAAGGGGTAATGGGATGAAGCTGGAACACGAAAAGTTCGACTTAAATATAAGAAAAAACTATTTCACTGTGAGGGTGACAGAGCAGTGGCACAGGCTGCCCAGAGGGGTTGTGGAGTTTCCTTCTCTGGAGGTCTTCAAGACCAACCTGGACATGTTCCTATGCCACCTGATCTAGGTAGACCTGCTTCTGCAGGGGAGTTGGACTAGATGATCTCTAAAGGTCCTTTCCAACCCTACCATTCTATGATTCTATGACTTCCAGGCCCTTTCCACCCTTAAGATTCTGTAATTCTGTGAACAGTCAGTCACATAAAGTCATATGCAGAAGCCTAGCCTTGCATGTTGCTCCACATTGTGTGTGCGTGCAGGTAAGGCCATCAAGACTATTTCCATTCCATGGACATGTCTGTCTGTACAGAGAAAGGTAGGAAACATATTTTTTTCCTGAAACTTGCTCACAGGCTCAGGTTGTCTTCAGTATTCCTAACTAAGGAAAGATTTTTTATGGCAATTTAATAAAACATGGAGAAAAAATCCTGCAATGTGACAGATCAGCTATAAAAGCACACACTGAAATGAGGACAACCTTTAAGCCATCAGAATTTCCTCCATGAGCCCACATTTTCTCTGTGTCATACTCCGCACACGGAGATTTTCACTTTTCAGAGCTATAAGGAATTTGACAAGTAAACCTACTTCAGTTAATAGCATTTTAATCTTTATGCATAATAATCACAAACCTACATTGTACAGGTTTGAGAATACTAACTGACAGCTGAATTTGAAGTGTACATTTCGTTCCAAAATAGATGCGTGTGTAGGTGGATGTGTTGTAGCAATATAATATACTACACGGCTGAGCTGCAGTAAGCTGCTGATTCCCAAACGTCAGCATCATCTGCAGAACGTTGGGGTTGAAATCTGCTCTCTTAAATACCTGTTCATCCTTCTTATGACACTTTCTCTAAAGAGCTCAGTGAACAGTAGATAAAATAAGTATCTAATGAAGTATGACAGAAACTCTGATGGAGCTAAACAGCAGAGATCTAATAAATAAATGAAGGGGAACATTTACTGCTAGTAACTATGTGAAGTTAGCCATAGGAAACTGTAGCTGTGCAGCTGGAGAAGGGCAATGCTCTGCAAGCCAGAGAAGCGATGGAACTCCTCCAGCTTTGGTTATTTATGGTGTGATGATGAAGGAACAAGTTTCCATGTGAGGAACAGCTTTAAAGTCAAGGAGCGAAGCTGAAAGAGAGATCTAATGAAAAATCAGAAGGGAACAAAACTACAGCTACGAAACCAGTAACATTCGTTTTAGCAATTTAAAAATGTAATTTATGTGCAAAACCAGATGGTAACTTGTCCAGCTTCAAGGTAAACAGCAAACTGTATTCATAACAACCCTTCTGCTGAACAGCTGTAAATAAGGCTCACTTCATACCTCCACGTTATCAAAATGAACAGAAACGCAAAATAAACACATTTTAAACAAAAGTCACATCTGTATTTAATGCAAAGCTATTTTCAAAAATCCCAACCTTTCATAATCTACCATAATCATAACAGCCTGAAACAGAAGAATGCTTTCAGGCTGAGAAAAAAATAAAGGCTTCTAATTTTAAACATTTATGAGGATACTGAGAAGTGGCTTAGAACCACACTTTAAAACATGTTTTCAGACTTTAAATTGCTGAAAGCTGAGACCTCTTTATCCATTTGGCCTGGACTACAGAAAGGGAGAGAAGTACACAAATATGATGAAAAGACTGCATATAAAAATTTCCATTAAAAAAAAAAAAAGCAACCCACTCCCTCTCATCCCAAATCTCCTTCCTCCCATCATCACTGAATCTCCTCCTCTTTCACAAAAAATGAAAGGGAGTGAATGTTTTCTGATAATCACCATGAAACCACTCACCTACATGGCTGGCTCTGATGCACCACCATTTTATCCGATACCTTTGGATCAGACTTTTATAGGACAACTCTGCCATTACCGGTGCCCGTTCATGTCAGAGCTGCGTTTGTTGCAGCTCATTTTAAATCATGCCAAGGGATGGGTAGTTTGCTGCATGCACATTCTCTAGTACAGTAAATCCTGACACAAGTGGGAAAAAAAAAAAATTACCTGCACCACAGACATAGAAGAACAATTCCCCTCTAAAGCCACAGACTGGATCAACAGCAGAGATACAAAAGCTACACAACAAGAGTGTTAAAGACACATTGCTAATGGCATTGGCAGCAGTAGCGTTACTGTCACGGGAGGTGCAAGGAATATGCTAAAAGTTCACTGTGGAATGTGCAGTCTATTGCAGAATGTCAAGCTTCCCAGGAGTAACCAACTCAGATTACTATTTTTAAAACAAACTTGAGTGGGGTTTTTTTTTGTCATAAAGCAGTCAAGCTTAGTGAGTTCCATCTTCACAGGTGGTAACTGACTTGTCTCCAACCCAAAATGCTACAGGCTAAAAAATACATGTAGGTTTTTCACTTTCAAAATCGAAAGATCCTTGCAGTTACCAGGAGAGATGCAACACCTAGAAGACCTACCAATAACAAAACTGCAAGCAAGGAACATAGTTGAAGACACTGAAATCAATAACACAAGAATTAAAAGCTCTTAAAATTATAGACTATAAACCTCCCAAACACTGGTTGCATGCATAGAATCATAGAATGGTAGGGTTGGAAGGAACCTTTAGAGACCATCTAACCTAATCCCCCTGCAGAAGCAGGTTCACCTAGATCAGGTCTCATAGGAACATGTCCAGGTGGGTCCTGAAGACCTCCAAGGAAGGAATGTGTATACACATTCAAATGATGCAGAGAATTGCATGGAAATGTATATTTACCATAAAACCTGCAAGTACAGTTGGTACTGAAATAACACATCCAGTCTGGTTTGTCATGTCATTCAAGACTGAGATTACTCCATATAAACTAATTTATTTCTGTGTGCGTGGTTTAATTTACCTTGAAAATCTTTTTCCTTGATGTTAGTCATTAGTATTGAGTGTTTCCTGCTGGCAAATTCCTTAAGCATTAAATTTAAGTACAGTGTTTCCTAATCAGCTTGCATGTATTCATATGGAAAGATACTATTTAACAAAATCAAGGTTAGCATAACTTAAAGAATAAAGCAACAAATCCACCAAACAAACCTCTGGATTGATAAATCTCTCCAGTTAGTTTAGTAGCAAAGCAAAAAACCATCAACAATGTGGGAAGGCAGTTGATGTTTCCCACAGCCTTGTAGAATTGACACTTCAACATTCACCGTTATTAGAAAGTTCAATAATCCCTTGTTTTGATAACAAGTTAAAAATCGTCCATAAAGTGGAAGGGTCTTCACAGTTATGATGACTCTGCCAATGATTACGGAGATCCTCTTTTCTTCCAAATAGCTGTTTGCACAAAATGCAGTTGTAGCCTGCTTTAGACCGAATGTCTTGTTTTTCGCTTGGTGTCCCAAACCCAACATTTGGCATTTCCTTGGCTGCTTCACTGCCTCCTGACTGAGTCTGTTCACTTTTAGACAATGTATCAACGTTATTTTGATGGTGAAAGTATATCTGTCTTTTCAGTTTTGGAAAAGTATAGAACTGCTCCTCACGGGCACTGCATTTTGCTAAATATCTTCTCTCGTTGCACTGCTTCCAGAAGTGGGCTGTGTGTTTGATCACTTCTCCCTTAGCTCCTCTGTTTCCTTGCAAAACCCCTTCCTTTACTCTTCCCTGGATCTCTTCTCCATGACTGCACAATAAGTGAAACTTCATTTCACCAAAAGACTGTGCAATAAACTGGCATTGGCCACATTTGATCTGTAATTTTACTTCTCCTGGGCTATGGAATAGGTCCTCAAAATTGCACTTATTTCCCCTGTAGAAAGAAAAAAAAAGGAAGGAAATAAGAACTATTTCAGTGTTAGCCATGAACAGAACTGAGATGACAATTTCTGTCCTTCCAAGCTCCAAGAAAAGATGACATTCATGAAACATTATTTTAATTAAAAACAGGCACAGTATCCAATTTATTTGGGACAGAAAAAGCAAAGAAGTAAAATAATAATGAGGTTGATTAAGAAACAACTGAAACCAAATGTTATTCAACGCTGCCGAGTTTAAGAACTGTCTCCAAAATTAGCATCAGTACAAATGATCTTTTAACAACACTAACCTTTTAATAAAAGGTTAATAACACTTTTTTTTACTTCCTGATTCAGTGAGGTCAACTCAAAGACTTCTAGCTCTATGCTAGAAAAGTGAAAATGAGTATTACCTGTAGCATACTACTCGAAGAAACTAACTTGTTTAGACTGAGTGATCTAAAGCAAATTTAAGGCAAAACCACAGGTCCTACTCCAAGATGGAAACAATGAAACTTCAAAGTTTCTCTTTCTTTTTCCTAAATGTTTGTTACAGGGTTTAAAAGCTTAAATACCTAATTCACAGTTGGGCAGTTTCTCTCATTGATTTAGGACACCTTTGCAGTAGATACACACAGCAGATAACACATAGTGGTAATAAGTCCGTGGTTTAAGCTAAGCCAGTCAAAAGAAGATCTGCACAGAAACTTTCTCCTATCTACAAAAGTGACCACATAGCATTGTGTCTTTATGCACATTAGACAGATTACCCAACAAAACAGATAAATGTTTCGTTGTACGTTGGCTAGTAAGGCTAAAAAAAAAAAAAATGTAGTGCTGGTGTTACCTAGGTTTAACACCTTAAAAAAATTCTAAATGATGCCCCAGAAAGTGTAGCTATGCAAAGCAAAATGTGCAAAATTGAACTGTAGCATCAGATAAAGCCTTGAGTGTTAAAAAGTGTACTGTGATGAAAGTAAATGCATGGGACACAAAAGAGCCAAAATCCACACTGTGTCAAGACATTTCACCTCAAAAATCACAACACAGAGATAAAAGAATGCTCTATCTGTCTTAAAATGGTAAATGTTAACTTTTCTGAGTTCCTAAATGATCACAAAAGCAGTAGTCAACATATAAGACAGATTAGCTCACAGCACTCCAGAGAAGGAAATGGGATAATGATATTTAATGGTATAAACAAACTGCAAGCTAATACCAAAATCCGAATTGCTTTTCATTTATTGCAGTTGGTTCACTTCTCTTCTGGGAAAAGAACGCCAGAACAGGTAGGCACAGAAGACAGTGAAGATTGACAGAAAAAGCATTAGTCATGAGAAATCAACTGACCAAAATAGCTCCGCTGGCAGTATATTTGGTAACACTAGAATATGTGCAAAATTGCTTCAGATATTCAAGTGTCAGTAACAATTTATATCCAATAAATCAGTTACAATATATCAGATGGTGTAATGGATTGATTAGATCCCTTAACAAAATATTTAAACCATTAGGAATCTCCCTTGGGGGCAGGGAGGAAGAACTCATTTTCATAACGGTGGTGTTTATGGATTTCCACTGACAACCTGCAATCCCGTTTTCATTAGCATTTAATTAGTGAAAACACTCACCTCTCTGTCGCTTCTTCCGCCTCTTTCACATTTCTGTCTCTCTTCTTTAAATCATCTTGCAGCTGTTGCTCACTGGTAGAGGGCTCTGTGCTGATAACAACCCTGTGTACTTTTCTGAGGTGGCCAAAATACACTTTAGCGTGGCCAAAAACTTTAGCACAGAACTCACAGCAAACGAGCTTCTTGGGTTTGCCTTCGTTGTGATGAAGCTTCATATGTGTGCTCAGGCTCCCAGAATGAAGATACGCCTTCCGGCAAAGGCGGCAACTGTAGGGCCGTTTGTTTGTGTGTGTGTTCATGTGGTCCTGAAGATGGTGTTTGAACTGGAAGGTGTGGTTACACACGTGACATTTATGTGATGGCTTGGATCCGGCTGAGCATGCGTTTCTACCTGCATCACTTGATTTAGCCGATGTAGCGTCACTGTGCTTGTAACTGAAGTATTTATTGGGAAGTGAACTAATAAAAATACCTTGGTCGAAATGGTTAGGAGACGGGGGCTCTACTACAGCTGCACACATCAGTGGTGCAAAAGTCTGCACCGTCACCACTGGTTTTGGTCTAATGCTACGGTATCTTTTCACTGCCTCTGCCTTTTTGTCTTCAGGTGGCGGAAGATCAACTTTTGGTCTCTCTCTTCCTTCTCTAAACTTATTAAGGATGCACTTCTTTCGCTTGGCCTGAAAAGCCAATAAATCATCTGGGGCTCTTCTTTTCTTGCCTCTTCTTTTTGAAGCTGCGCTGTTCAATTTTTTAAGACCATTGGCATCCCCTTTATTGGACGGAGAGAAGGTATTTTCTCGAATGGTTTGTTTGGAAATTTGTGTAAAAGATACAGCTAATCGCTTATCGGATGCTTTAGTAGGAACATGGAAAGGTTTTGCTAAAGCCGGTATCTTTTCACACTCAGTTCTCAGTGAAGGGCCAGATGCACCAATCACATTAGTATTCTGCTTTGATTTACAGAACACTGAATTTTTCACCCTTGAGTAAGGCAGAATAGGAAGTTTTCCTTTTGGTGCCGATGGAGTCATCTGTATTGTACTGCCAAAACCTGCTGGTGACAGGATAGCAACAGAATTTGCACAATTTGTGGGTTTTTCCTTCAATTTCTCAGACATTATGAATGACTCTCTTGTGGTTTTAGACGCTGTCTTCGCAGAGCAGAGACTTAGTTTCATGGGATTAATTGTACTCACTGGCTTGGATAAAGAGTCTTTAACTACACATGTTCTAGAAACATTACCGTTAGCAACTTCAGTTTTGTTCACTAAAGCAGATCCAGACTCCACACAACTGCTTTTATTTACTAATGTGGCAACTGGAATTTCAGCTGAGTCACGGTCTGTCAGCGCCACTTGCTCCGTTGAATGTGAACCAGAATGAGTTTCAGGACAGTCTTTAGTTAAAGAATTCACAGGGGAAGTCTGTGTCAAGATCAATGCTTTGGTAGGAGTCTTGTTACATGCACCCAAACCAGACATTTTTGATGGTTTTTTGTCACTTGGCAATTTATTTCTTACAGACTTGTACCTAGGGATAGGCAGCTTCAAGGTTTCAGAAGGGGACACATTTGACTGTTGGATTTCCTGTGTTAGGGCAGGGGGAACATACAGTAAGGCCAACACAGAAAAGGTCCGCTCATGACCAGCCACTTGCGTGACAGCATAGTTTTGAGTTGGCACCACCAGCGGTTTGGAGCCTGCAGCTGATACCGGTGTATTTTGCTCAGGTAAAGATGATTGAAGACAAGAAACCACTCCAGATGTTAACATTTTTGGTACCATTTTTGGAGCAATGGTCCTAAACTGGCTTTTCTTCTGAAAACCTTGTCTTGTATCCAAAGGATATTCGTGTTTATCTGTAGTAACAACACAATAATGAGGTAATATAATACATTGTATGTTTTGATTGCTGTATCAAAAATAAAACTGCTTACCAAGGATACTGTTATATACAAACTTATTACAAATATTTTGGTATTTAAATGATCACTAAATTAAATTTAGAATTGTGAAAGTTTCATGGACAAAACAAAAATAGTCCCTGAAGCAATGTGCTTGAATAGAGATATCCCAACCCTCAACCCTCTGCCCCCCCAATCTGATTTTAAATGGATGTTTCATTCTAGGTTAGAAACTATACAGTGTTGCAGAACAAATACACTTGTAAGCTTCTTCTAGACTGGAAAAAAAAAATCTCTTCTACTCTGAAAAGGCTGCACTAGTGTGCTGGCAATATTCAGCTAGAAGAACAAACAGTGATAGGATTTGAACTCCGTGATGCATAACTTTGCTGAGCAACTGCTCTGATCACATCTCTCAACCAGAGTCACGCCATCTTTCAGAGTTTCTGTAACGTTTAGTATTTGTGGGTTTTAGCATACACAGACCAAGGCTTACCTGATGAAGTCTAGAAAAAAATGCTGTTACAAAACATGCAAACAATACACAATAAAATCAAAGAGGAACTGAGAGATGTTAAATATCTAATCAGTCACATTGCTTAAGAGCCTCTAGTGAACAATAGAGCTACCATGGCAAGTTACTCAAATATTTTCTTGAAAGATGCAACTTATCAAGGTTTTATCACGGTTCATTCCTGTTTTCTACTTGTGTTTTAAATGCCACAAACATTTTTTAGTAAAGAAGAATGTGAAGATAATTAAGTAAAACACACTAAAGCAAAAAGGTAACCTGCACTGAGAAGCAGAGATACATGATGACCTTTCAGACACCTCATAAAAAAAAGGACTTGATGTACATTTAATTGTACCATTACAAGCAGCCTCATTACCCTCTCCCAAATGCAACTACTGATGCTTCCAGTTCCCAAAAACCGGGACAAGTTTCCTGAAGAAAAAATTAAAATTCCCAGCACTCTCAGCCACTGACAATTCAGCTCCAAAGATCCCAAACAAAAGGCAATTTGGGAAGGCAACAATGTGAGAAAAAGTAATTTAAAGAGAGGAATCACATTTGAATGGTATATGTAAAAGTACGTGCTGGGACCTTGAAATATTGCAGTAAGGTAATTTTCCATCAGGAAGTTTCCAACCCTTACCATTTTGAAGCTTTGTAATACCAATGCATTTAGACTTGGTTATGGATCTAAGGAGATAACCCTGAACTACTGCCAACACTGAAAACTCCAGAAAGTTTATCTTAACCCTGGATGTTCTCCTCAGATGTCACAGACTTTGCTACATGTACCGTAAGTTACCATGAGCAGAAATCCTAGACAGATAAGAGATGCATACTCATGGTATGCACATGTGCAATAAATCCACTGCCTTCAGGACATCCAAGATTCATTGAGCAATCATATACACACTGCACAGTTCATACATAGTAGGTCTGATGCTTTTCAAAATTCTTTGACCTACAGCAGGTTCACTGAGTAATAACCATGCAGGGCAAAAACCTTTGATCTTTTTATTGCTATCTACAGCATCAAAACTCAAGTCTGTTATGCATGTATTTTTCTTTTAAGAGACATTTTGCTCTTATTTTTACAGCTTATGCTTGCCATATACTGACACTGAAGAGTTTTTGCAAATCAACAGTTATTCAGCTTGCTACGACATTTGACACAAAGTAGTTTCCATTCTCTGTCACATTGGGCTTGTATTCTCCCTTTTTATTTCAAAATATCCTTAAGTGATATGCATTTCTTTTTTTTTAAGAAAGCCCTCACTTCAGTAGACTGCTGTCTGTGCTACTTTACACTCCAATCTACTCACTCTCCGATCAATGGTAGGAAATGAGGTGAGGTCAGGAAAAGAAAGTTTTGCTGTGGACGTGCCACCTCTACTGAGCACTGAAATGACAACCAAAGCACCACAAAAGAAAGACTAATTTGAAGTTAGAAGGAAATACTTGTAGAAATAAAGCATAACACTAACTTTAAAAAGAAGCTTATGCTTCTCAAATAAATTGACAAGCCTACTACAAAATTAAGCAGTACATTCTCTTCTCTTTACAGAAAAATTTACCACGTTTTTTCAGTATTCAACAAGAAAGTATTCTTCTAGAAGCCAAGACCTTCATGAATATCAACCACAAAATGCTCTTTGAAATAAGGTCCATTTAGAGCAATATTCTTATGCAGTTAACACAACATTAAGCATTGATGTAACAGTTTGAGAAGGGATTTTTATAAAAACACATCTTCCAGCTGGTGTAATTTTATCACAAATAGTCTTCCAGGCAAACTACTTTTGGTATCAACCTTCAGGACAACTTTTTTTTTTACTTTCCCCCACGTTTACATTAGACAGTTTAATGTAGAACTATTCATTGCAGTGCCCCTGGTAAGCAAAGGATGCTCAGCTCTGTTTTTCCCTCTCATCCAACACAGCTGCTGTAGTTAAGCAGCTTAGTCAGTGTCTAAATATAGAGATGGGCTGGATGCAGAAGAGCTGTCTGATGATCCTTCAGGCTTGGTTAGGATTTTGCTCATAGACTGAGAAAATTAATTGGAAGAACTAGTGGAAGACTGTTTAGCATCTTGGATCGGGAAAAAACAACCAGTCAATTCACAGACCAGAAGTCCTACTGACCCCATCCAGCGTATGCAGGTATCATCAGTGACCAAAACCGTTTTTCCATTTATATGCGTCAAAAAGTTTCAACAATTTCCTTTGCACACAAAGATTGCTACAGTAAGTCATGTCTTTGCCACCCTGACACTGAAGGACTCGAATACTCTCTGGTTGTCTGGCTACCAAAAAGCCACGTGGCAACTTCATATGCATCTTCCGGGGACGTTCCACTTCTGTTCCACACCTGCCTCCAAGTTATTTCTGTCTCTGATTCAAAGGACTCATTTTGACCTGCCAGTTGTGACCTGAGGAAAAGTCTTCATGTCTATGCAAACCCATGACATCTTGCATCTACGAAGAGAAATGTTCAGTTAAGGGAAGCTCTTCCCTTCTTAGGATGGCCTTTGGTTTTAGACAACAACCTTTCCACAAGCTGGCCTACAGGCCCTTCTCTGGAAGGCAACAATTTTCATACTTTCTTTAGCATTTTCATTATGAATAAAGGAAATCAAGTAAAACATTCTTTAATATCTGAACACAAAGCTCATTTTTAACTGCCGTGTTCTCACTGTTTAAAACAGGCATGGAATTGATGCAACAGGTAGACCCTTTTAAATAATTAAGCACAAGGTTAAATCAAATGCAATTCAATCCATTTACTTTAAAAGTCTCTGTTAAAAGATTAATGGTTACCATGCTAATACCAGCAAGTATCATATCACTCAGAAACTTGCAGGCTGTCATAAGCTTTCACCCCTTCTAAATAACCTTAAGTTTGTATAGGACTGGACAGTAATATACCAATAAAAATATCAATCATGCATCAAAGTCTCTGACACGGTCATGCTGGGAAGTGTCCTCTGGAGGAAGGTAAATCTTCCCTGGGGCTTTGGTTCATTCATGGTTCCCCTTAAGTCTGGTCTACTACAGCCTTTTCTGCCTTCTTTTTGTACCTCCTTCAGTTTGTTCTCTACGTAAAGAACGTAACATTGCTGAACTCAAAACACTGTAGAAGACATTAGAAGAAATTTATTTTTCCCTCCTAATCTGGTCAGTTTTGAATATTAAAATAAACCACCCAAATGCCAGAAACCATTGTGTAATACTGTTATTTTTTTTTAACTAATCCTTGTAGGAGCACCTCACTTGTATAGGTAACGTATTTCATTTGTGCATGACTGGAGAAGTAACAGAAAACAACACAAACAAAAGGGATCATCTTGTTTTGAAAGGAAAGGCAGAACACAGATGAAAAAGATTCATGAAATATTTTATGAAAAGCATGTTACGGTGCTGAGTCTTTTGCTGACTTTGAAAGGAAGAATATTTGTTTTATGGGAAACAAAAAAAATGCACAACTTTCTAACAGACAGCACAAGATTTATTTCTGTCACCGATAGTTAATAATTTGTTTTGCCAAATCTCCATACACACTAAATACCTGTGGATACTGTCTTTCCAGCACGAGTTTCTTGGTTTTGCTGACCCAGCATACTTTGTTGGACACAATGTTTCACTGCAGGATTAGCATTGCAAAAGAACACCACCTGCAAAAGTGCTTCAGTCAGTTATAAATAGATCCCAGGACAAAAAAAAAAAAAAAAGCCCCCAAACACAACAAGCCTCAAACAACCCCCAAAAGCAACGAAACCCAGAAAAATGCAATGCAAAATATCATGTAAAACATTATCTTCCAGTTAAGGCATGAAGAAAGCTACTGCTTCATTTTTCGCTCCTCAAAAATCTTTGAAGAGGTAATACCTTGCTCACTACATGCAAGGTGATAGCTTCGTAACTGAGTAAACCTGGCTAATGTGGTAAACAGATGCGAGGCCTTAGCTTCAGTGTCATGGCAGACAGTCAACAGCCACAAAACAGAAAGCTCAGAAAAATAAAGGTTCAGTAGCTCCAGGGAGGCTTTTAAATACAGTGCCTATATATGCTGATTGACACTGTCTGTACAGTTTGGCCTCCTCTGTAACACACCTCTATGAGTAAGGTCGGTAAGAAAAGCCACAAAACAGGAGTGCTTAATTCTTTACGTTATAACAATCGATTTGCAGTCTTTTCTGTCTTTGCCTAATAATATCAACTATTGAAGTGGAATGTTCTGTTCTAGATATTTGCCTCAGATAATTTTCCAGAATTAATCTCACCCCTAGGTATGTCTCCTTCTAAAAAACAAAGACTTTTTTTAAAAGAAGAATCTCATAACACATCTCTGCATCAGACAAAGATCTTGATCTTGTCTGTGAAAAGTTGCCTAAATTTGGCAAAGTTGTAAGCTCTTGGCATGTGTTCAGTAGATACTTTAAGCAGCTAATTTTTGCAATGATTACATTCTATTGAACGTGCTCCTGCTTCATGCTGGACTAGATTTTTCCTAAAACTATAGCTTTAGGGCCAAACATCCAAGTTGGAACAAAGGAATTGGCCTCCCTTTATCCCTTAACTGCTGAGCAGACAGTGTGGAAGAGAAACTAGGATATATGCTGGGCATGCAGGAAAAGCACAAGAGAACTAAAAATGAAACTTGGGAAGTGTCTAGGCCAAAGGTTAAGCTGTGATATGGGAATTAAATGCAGACTTAAGATGGGTAAGGAATATTACTGTTACATGTGATTTGGAAAGGAGAAGCATTTAAGCCACAGGGATAACTTAGTATCTTGCATTTCTTGCCTTTTAGCGCTTGATTTTTTTTACAGAGTAATAAATCACGTCTACACAGTAGCCCCTTTTTGTGCAATTTAAAATAGATTAAAAAAATAATCAATATAACAAAGTGTTCTCATGCAAGACAGGAAAATCACTGAACATCATTCACACAAACACTATGGTACAGAATGTACAAATACGCCTAGAAAATGTGTTCTGCTATATCACAGGAGGAACAAGATCAAAACAGTTGGTTAAAATTCTAAAAGGGAATAATAGACTTCTTTAAAGCCATATATAATGAATTCCTATTTGAGCATCAATGTGATGTGCTAGTTGTGCTCTAAGCTTTTTTATCATGTGGAAAGGTCTTCTTTGCTTTAAAGTCTGTACAAGTTTATTATCTTAAGGGATTAGGATTATAGTGCATTTCAAGAAATGTTGTGAGCAGTGGGATGCTTCCTGGTTTCCCTAAATAGTCTCCAAAAGACTCTTCTTAGCAGAAGAGAGCATTACCACAACAAAGTTACTCAATATGTTTTTTTGACATTAAGTGGACTCCATTAAAGCAGATGTTTAGCCTTAAAACTTCTAGCTACATTCCTCAGTGTGGGAATAAGCTAAAACTATTTTTGTCATAAACAGTTATTTTGGAGAGATAACTCATAGAGTAATCCAAGATCATGAGTACATAGTTCATATTTAGGAAAGGTCTTTGGTTTCCTGTCTAGTTCAGTCTTTTTTTTTTCCCCACAAAAATCCTTACTGCACCATCAACCATGTGCTGATTTATGCCAAAGTTTGCACCCATTCAGTTTTCAGAAAATTAGTATCTAACATAACTTATGCAAAGAAAACCCAAAGCCAAACAACAAACACACAAAACCCTCCCCTAAAAAACAAACAAATAAAAACCTTGGAGAAGACAATATTCACCATCTCCACTTTTCTGTTGTCCCATCTGCAGAAACAGTCAAGGTCAGGCTGGATGGGGCTCTGAGCAACATTATCTAGTTGAAGATATCCCTGCTCTTTGCATGGAGATGTTGGACTGGATGACCTTTACAGGTCCCTCTGACCAAACCATCCCATGATTCTGTTTAAGGTTTCTTTCTGCAATTAAGGCTTTCTTCTGCCAGTACAATCTCACTAGCATCTTGGCTCCAGTACCTCTGTCCTCAGAAAAAAAGTGTAACAAAAAAATACTCCCACAAAAGCAGATCTATGAATCATAGAATCAACATAGAATGGTAGGGGTTAGA